>SJYH01002477.1:164790-175378 GCA_006408735.1 Sylvicapra grimmia
GCGCTTGGTGGGTTTGAGACCTCTCCTTCCCATTTTCCTTGAAATACAGTACTTTGGCTGGATGAATAGGTCAGCGTTTGCTGAGAGAATTTTATTTTATTTTATGAAGTGTGAAAGAATGTTAGGAGATTTTAAATCAGGGGCCTATTATTTTAGACTCAGATGAATGTAGGTGCTTGACTCAACATTAAAACTGTTCCTATATGGTAGTGTTATTTAAAGTATGACATAGCCCTTATTTTGTAATGTAACGGTTTAAATTACTCATGCAAAGTGCACTGTGACTATTTGGTTCAAGATTTCTCCCCCCTAGAGTAAAATCCTATTTTAACACCATTTTACTGTTGCGAAATTGGCTCTATTTGGGCAACTGGGTCTGAAATACAGTTCTTGGGCGCTTAAAATTGTGCAGTGGATAAGTTGAAGGTATGAAGCTGTGGAACAAACACTGCTGCAGCATGCTGCATGGGGTCATTAAATGGCAAGAATTGTTTATGTTGCTGGCCCATTGCTGGTGGAGGAAGAATCCTCAAGTGCACCATTTTCAGGTGGCTGGGAGTGTCAAGGATCACGTACCTTGTAGTTTTCTAAGGCTTTGATACTTGCTTGTTAACCTGAGCTTCATAATTTTCTATCTATCCCAAAGTGAAACTCAAGACAACAAAAGATAACATATATAAAAGAAGTAGAATATATTATACCCTGAAGAATCTATTGTAAGAACTTGTTTTTCTGCCTGAGGTTATGCCAACTATTAACTAGGTGAGAAATCTTAAACAAAACTAGCAATGTAGTAAAAGTAGAACTTCCAATTGCCTAATAAATTTCAGCTAATAATATAGCCAGATAACCTAGTTGTCTATAAAAGGGCTTTAACCCAATGGTGATGCTTAATACATTAGGTAATATAAGGTTTTAATTTGGGCTGGAAGCGGGGGGTGGTGATCCATTTCCCTGGCATGCCAACCTTATATGCCAATTTTTAGAAATTGATGACTTCATCTTAATTCCCTTGTAAGTAAGTGCCCTTTCTTTATCCCTTTTAAGAATTCATTTTCACCTCCTATCCCAAATTTCAAAGAGAGAACAATCATCTTAGTGAGATACTAGCGGAAGAGACTGGTCATTCCTTCTGGTGTTTTGTCAGATGGAAAGTAAAGAATAAAACAATACTCCTTTTGTTACATGTATATATTCTTCAGTTCATGTAAAATTTTGATGCAGTACTTGGCGGGATTGGTATCTATGCATTATATGCACAATGATGGGGATGGAAAAATAAAATCTGTCACTGGGAGCAGATATTAAATATAGACATTGCATCTCCCTTTCCCTTCACATTGGTCTAAGAAAGCATCACCTTCGCCCTTCAAGTCTTTACTCTGAAGAATTGTCTTATTTGTAGCTTGCACTGCAGCAGGTAGGAATTTTATAAAATAAGGCCTACACTCAGGAGAAATGAAAAGGCAGCACCTTTCAGTCATCATGAAAAGAAGATTGTAGAACACATAGCGTGAATTTCATCTCAAAAGTAAGGCAAAATTTAACAACTGATATTAAGGAGGAAAATGATGGGATTGTTTTGTTTTGCAGAAAATCACACAAAAGCAAATAGGGTTGGCGGCTAGAAGGACTCCGGGAGGCTGCACAGGATGCTAGGTTCACACAAAGCTTTTCCTTTTGGACTTTGATGAGTCATAATGTCTTCTCTGAACTTGCTTTTCTCTTTCTAGTTTGACATCAAGGAAGAGATGTCATTTTTTTCATGTCTGTATGGCTACATTCACTTGTTATGTAAGTCGGCCATGGTTGACATCCTGCATAGAGTAGACAGTGGGTTTGAAACTACAACACCCTCTCTCTCTATATATATATATATGCACAAAGTCTGGAAGCTTCAAGTTTCATCCAGCAAACTATTCATGCTGGCTGAAATGTGGTCTAGCTTCAAACAGGAGCAAATAAGACCATTTAGGGAACAAGGACTTCATCTACAGTAATGGAAACTAAACTTTGACAAAGTGAATCAGACGACATTTAATTTAGTGAAGAGTTCAGAATTAGCAAGTGGATTTATTACAGCAATAAACACTTCTCTCCTTTTTTCTAATCAACAGTCAATAAATTTAGATTCTCCACAGCCAGTCCTCCAAAATACCACCCCACTTCTCTTTGTGATCATACCATCCTCTAGTTCAAAAGCCTCTGTCTATTCCCAATCCATTCTGTGATGAATTTCAGACCTCTTAGCATGTCAGCCACAGCTGTGCAAGGACAGATCTCCTACTAGCCTTCTTGATCTCCTGAAAATATGTGAGCTCAGGAAGCCTGGTTGACCTCCTGGCAACTAAGGGGCCAGACTGGATATATTAGTTCACTCAATGAAATGCAGGTTCCCCAAGCACATCCTCCAAAGCTCAGCTACAGCCCAGATACCTTCCAATGGCCCTCCTTGCCCTCTCTGCCCTCCCCAGGCAAAGAAAACTGCTTGTCCTCCTCTGCTCCCATAGCAACCGGTCTGTACCCTGATAGCACTTATCACTTTGATGCAATTATTTGTTTGGTATCCACCAGTAGATGGTTACTGCCTGGAGGGGGTAGAGCAAGTTCCATTCATCTTTGAAACTGCTACAATTAGCTGGATGCCTAGGACATTGTAGGTTGTTTAAATATTTTCTGTTGAATGAAAGGATGAGAGATATATATTAAAATTATCTGACACAGATAATTTAGCAGGTCTTAGTTATTGAACAAGATTATTAAGTATTCAGAATATGTTATTTTTCCAAGCTAAAAAGGCTGATGTGTTTTAGAGTTTGTTTTGCTTTGGGTGGTGGGAGTAAGTGGGAGGTGAGGAGAAGCAATGGCTTTTGCTATCATATAAACAGCACTGAGAGGAAGTTTTGTTTCATTTTAAAAGTAGGCTAGGAATAACATGAGTACATACATGGCAGTTGTGTAATAGAGTAGTAATAATCATAATAGCAGCTCCCTTTTATTTCTCCTTTAAAACATTTGCTGGTGTCTGTGCAGAGACCTTTATGTATTTCATTTAATCCATTTAACCCTATGAGATATTATCCCCATTTTACAGATAAAGAAACTGAGAGGCAATAAGTAATTTGCCTAAGATAGGCTTCTCCAAAGTGGGGTGAGCAATCTGGGAAGAACATTAGAAATTTTATTTCTTTTTCCTCTAATGATTAAAAAAATGTAAAGACCAAAACAGAAAAAGAAAAAAGAGCTTTGCAAAGATTATACTCATTTACCCTGGCAACTTTACATGGTTCCAAGTAAACTAGTGACATACCAGTCAAATAATGTATCTGAAGACTACTTAATAGAAGAGCAGGGCGCAAAAGGCAGAGGGTAACAGCGGTGCTCCCTCTGGTCCTTTTCACTTGAGAACTTGACATTGCCTGAAGTTAATAGTTTCCACAGATTATGTTGGTGGCTGGCGCTAGTGGCAAAGCACTCAGCTGCCACCAGGATACATAAGAGATAGGGTTCAATCCCTGGGTCAGGGAGATCCCCTGGAGGAAGGCATGGCAACCCACTCCAGTATTCTTGCCTGGAGGATCCCCATGTACAGAGGAGCCTGGCAGGCTGTAGTCCATAGGGTCACAAAGAGTCAGACACAACTGAAGCAACTTAGCACTCACGCACGCACAGATTATGTTATCTGATTTTAACCATCAGTTTGAAAAACAAGTGGCTTTACAAGATTTCTTCAGGTCTTCCCTGGTGGTCCAGTGGTTGGGAGTCCACCCGTCAATGCCTGTATCCCTGGTCCAGGAAGATTCCAGATACTTCGGAACAACTAGGTCCACATGCCACAACTACTGAGCTTGCACTCCAGAGTCCATGAGCTGCAACTGCTGAAGCCAGCATGCCCTAGAACCCTTCCTTTGTAAGGAAAGAAGCCACCGCAGTGAGAAGCCTGCTCACCACCAGGAAGAGTAGCCCCCACCCGTGGTAACTAGAGAAAAGCTTGCGCAGCAACAGAGACACAGTACAGCTAAAAATAAATAAATTTTTTAAAGAAAAGATTCCTTCAAAAAAAATTGAAGAGTAAGATAAATCTGATAATGCAAGGACAGGTGAAAGTTAGGATCAAATCTGCCACTTTAACCTCTGAGGGTTCTTCGCCAGCCACAGTGGGAAGTGAGAACAACACAGTCCAGTTAGATCTGGTAAGAAATAGGTTAAAGCGTTCACAGTTATCCAAGACTACTTGAAATTTAAATATAGGTTAGCCATCACTTTTTTTTAAGACCATCAATAATGATGAATTCTGACCCAAGCATATATTTTGCCTTGAGATATTAACAAGTGATTCAATGGTATACTCATGATTAGCAAGCTGGGCTTCCCTTATGGTTCAGCTGGTAAAGAACCCACCTGCAAAGGGGGAGGCCTGGGTTTGATCCCTGGGCTAGGAAGATCCCCTGGAGAAGGGAAAGGTTATCTACTCCAGTATTCTTGCCTGGAGAATTCCATGGACTGTAGAGTCCATGGTGTCGCAAAGAGTCGGACACGACTAAGTGACTTTCAAATTCACTTAAAAAACATTGTTTTATTATCTCAATCTCATACTGTTATAGCTTCTATTTTGTGTTTTATAATGCACTTGATACATTAATACTGAATACATGTATTATGGATACATATACATAAATCATGTTCTATCTATTCTTCCCCCCCACCCCTTTTTTTTAACAGCAAGAGGAATGTGATCAGACAACTTGGAGATGACTAAAGAATGAAGTCAGAATTTTTAAGCCAGCTTGGTAAAACTCCAGACTCAGACTGATCTGCGCTGTTCATGTAAAAATTGCCCAGTAATTTGTCATCAATACAGGTCTCTAACCCATTATGGGATAGGGGAAAGGTGGAATCTAAATGATCTTCAGAACATTTGAGAATCCCTTGAAGCTGTGTTCAAAATTCCATGTTCATGTTAATGTGTATTTTCTGTGGAAGGAGTCCATACATTTCATCAGCTCCTCAAAGGGATCTTTCCCAAAGTGGGTAAGGATTACTGATACAGAGGCACCAGCAGCATCAATGATCTAGAATACTTATTGGATAAATTAATCTTTTTTCATAACTTTTATAAAATAGGTGTGCACATTTCATATGTCCAAACATGTCTACCCTTAAAAAAAAACTTAATAGAACTCAAAACATTTCTCTAGAAATTTCAAAGGCAGGATAATTTCATCCTGAAGGATCTTCTCAATAATACTCCATCTTATAATATTGACTAGACAAGGCAGGATTTTACAAATGTCATCCTCAACATGTTTTTGAGGCTCTGACACATTGTGCAGTTGTACATTAAGAATCAGAACATAGCTTCAGGATCTGAAATTTTGTCATTGTCACAAATTGTTCAAAGATTTTAACTTTTGCTTGGCAGGCCCCTGCCCTCGGTGCCCTTTGATGGCTACTGTGTTTCTCTGAGTGATAATATGCTTCTGTACCAAGATGACACTGTATCTCATCTCCTAGCCCCGCCACCAACTGCCATGGCAGGGGAATATGCTGTATCCACCTCATATACTGTTTTATTAAATTTTATTATGGTCTTTTACTCTTAGACCACCTTCAGCTGCTACAGGACTTATCCTTTCAGTTACCATTGACTGCCTTTTTATTTGTGTGCAACCGTTTTCCTGCTTGACTTGAATTACGTCACCCACCATATTCTTACTTCAAGTTCAGTACACAAAAGCACAATCTGCTGTTGTCTTATTTCAGTCACTTTTCTATACTTGAAGTTCTATATAAATTCAAGAGAAGAGTAGAAAATAAGCCAGGAACATATAAAAACAGAAATCACCACTAAAATTACCTTAGATGACTCTTTAAAGAACTTGAGATAAATAATCTGCTTTGGGGGAGAAAGAAAAAAAGTTGGTCTCTCCACATGTAGGGATAAAATAGATCCCACAACAATATGGTTTTATTTTAGTTTTCAATGGTTTTATCAGCTAGAAAGTGATGAATATATAAACCAAGCATAAAAAGTTTGGGGAAGGGGTTGTGAACATCTGGATTCTACGTGGGGCAAGGTTTAATGCTGGGCAGGAAGCTTTATCTTCCCTTCAGATAAAGTCAGCTGAACAGTCAATGACTTCAGTGAGTGCAGGGTATAAAGGCAATGCTCGAATTTGTCTGGGATTGTACATATTCAATTGCTTATCTTATCAGGAACATTGTGATGTCTGCTGGAATTTTACTATTTCGCTATTAGTGGCCTTCTGATAATAGACTATCCTTAAATACACTTTCCTTATTTATTTCCTTAAATATATAGGGGAGAAAATAAGGGATTTGCTGATAAAAGGAACTTCATAATATATAACATTTTTTTGTTTAATACTTAGGGTTTGGTGATATGTCCAACTCTTAAAGACAGTGACATTTCACACTCTGCCTATATTTTGTCAAACTGCTTGAAAAATATATCCACCTACTGGGGACTTTTGTCTTTAAGTGATACTTCATTTTATGCTGTGATTTATTTACCAACATTAATAACTGTAAGCACCATTACCTGATATTCTGCAGGTCTATGGCCCCTATCAATGTTGATTATTTTCCTGAGAGCTTAAGAATCCTGAGCTATTATTTCTAATGCTAACATAATAATTACTCATCAATTGAGGAAAGTAGTGAAAACATAATAGTCTGGATAATCATTAGTAATTATTATTTAATATTAACTAATTAAGTATTAACATTAATCTTTAATAAATAATGCTATTCTTTCAAACGAAGTCTCAGCCACAGAGCAGATGTGCTGCTTGGGACCCTTTCCCAATGGGGACCCCAGATGTGCTGTGACGTGGGACTTCCCAGGGCTGTTTAAGTCTGAATGTTGGTCAAACACCCAATTTGGTGACGTAGTCTCTGCTCTTTCTGTTTCTCGTTTCTTTTAATGTTAGTATATTGAAAGTGGGCTTCCCTGATAGCTCAGTTGGCAAAGAATCCACCTGCAATGCAGGAGACCCCAGTTCAATTCCTGGGTCAGGAAGATTCACTGGAGAAGGGATAGGCTACCTACTCCAGAATTCTTGGGCTTCCCTTGTGGCTCAGCTGTTAAAGAATCCGCCTGCAATGTGGGAGACCTGGGTTCAATCTCTGGGTTGGGAAGATCCTCTGAAGAAGGGAAAGGCTACCCACTCCAGTATTCTGGCCTGAAGAATTCTATGGACTGTATAGTCCACAGGGGTCACAAAGAGTCAGATACAACTAAGCGACTTACACTTTTATTCTTTCAAACAGCCTTCAAATGCTAACATCACCAGTCATATGAACTGTCACAAATTATATACCAGCGTTTGGTGTCAACATTCTAACACTGAAACTTCTTACAGAAGTCCCTGGTTTAAAAAATACACACCAATCTCAGAACCTCTGGTTCCATGCACAAAGTCAGCACAATATACTAGAACCAATGATTGAATGGCCTGCTCATGGACACCTACAGAGATTAGACTCTTGTTCTCCTCACTCCCAGTCAGGATGCCTTCTACTATACAAGATTGTTTCTCTTTTTAAAAGACAAAAAAATAGTCTCCAAGTTCATGTTCTTCAGGTCAGTAATAGCCAACAAAACCCAAAAGAAGAAATAAGCCCAGCACTATCCACGGCATGCTTTCAAATTTATTTTCCTAGACTGTGGCTTTCCAACTGTTTTAACAACTACTCTCAGTATGAAATGTATTATATATCATGACCCAACATACACATGCTTAGGTACACAAGTGAATTGTATCAGTCAGGCTCCAACTAGGAAAGCAGAGGAATTTAATTCAGGAAAATTGGTACACAGGTAACGGAAGAGCTGAGAAATCAAATGAGGGACTGAAAGTAGCAATGATAAGAAGTCACTCTTACCCCTAGACCAGGGGAACCAAAGGATGAGGCAGAATAAACAGAGCTCAGAAACCAGGGGGTCTTGTAAAATCTGAAACCATGGTTCTCAGCTAGAGTCACGGTGGAAATGCAGCTGTTGCTACACAAACAGCCAGAAGCATCTATGGCTCACAAAATAGAGTGTCAAGTAATGACTGCTCCCCAAAACTTCAATCCCATATCCCTAGCTGTCCCAAAACCATAGTTGTTTTCCTTTTTCTTACTAGGAGTGTAAAGTATAAGTCATCATTTTATCTAAAATTAATACCCACCTCAGCACCTCTTTTTCTTTCAATTTTTTAAAGTTTAGTGCATTTTTTCTGTAGTGATAAACTATGTCCACATTTTAAAAATTTGATTAAAGAAAAAGAAAACAGTCTTAATTCCACTGGCTAGATCTAGTTTCTTAGAACTTAGGTGTCATTCTTCCTAGTCTTTCTTATTGAAGGAAAGCTATGACAAACCTAGACAGCATATTAAAAAGCAGAGACATCACTTTGCTGGCAAAGGTCCATATAGTCAAAGCTATGATTGTAGTCACGTAGGGATATGAGAATTGGATCATAAAGAAGGCTGAGCACCAAAGAATTGACGTTTTCAAATTGTGGTGCTGGAGAAGACTCTCGAGAGTCCCTTGAACTGCAAGGCGATCAAAACAGTCAATCCTAAAGGATATCAACCCTGAATATTCATTGGAAAGACTGATGCTGAAGCTCCAATACTTTGACCACCTGATGTGAAGAGCTGACTCATTGTAAAAGACCCTGATGCTGGGAAAGATTGGGGGCAAAAGGAGAAGGATGTTGGCAGAGGATGAGATGGTTAGATAGCATCATTGATTCAATGGACACGAATTTGAGTAAACTCCTGGAGACAGCGGAGGACAGAGGAGTCTGGCGTGCTGTAGTCCATGGGGTCACAAAGAATCGGACATGACTTAGTGACTGAACAACAGCAAATCATCATCTGTAATTCTAACTGTATCTTGCTTACAATTCTAATTATTCCATAAAAATCTTCCTTGTTGGAAAACCTTTCATAACAGATTTTTGTTTTACTATTATCTGTTTCTAGTAATTCTCTCCACCAGTCCATCCTTCACACCTGGCTAACTTTAATCTTATTCATGGCCCCACTTTACCCATCTCAAGAACCTTGGTTCAAAAAGTGAAGGCTGGGCTCCTCCATCAACTTCAAAGGCCCTTCCTCAACAGAAATCCATCCTTTCCAGCCTCATCTTCTATTACAGAACTTTCCCTTAGGCCAAAAGGTACCACTTATTCTTCCACACACACATGTAATTTTCCCAGTGCCTTCCTTCAAACCACTCTCCCTGCTTACAANAGCATGTGAAACTGAAGTCGCTCAGTCGTGTCCGACTCTTTGCAACCCCATGGACTATAGCCTATCAGGCTCCTCTGTCCATGGGATTTTCCAGGCAAGAGTGCTGGAGTGGATTGCCATTTCCTTCTCCAGGGGATCTTCCTGACCCAGGAATCAAACCCAAGTCTCCCGCATTGCAGGCAGATGCTTTACTGTCTGAGCTACCAGGGAAGAATTCCCTATTAGCATGTGAGATGAGTCCAATTGTGCAGTAGTTTGAGCATTCTTTAGCATTTCCACTTTTGGGGATTGGAATGAAACCTGACCTTTTCTAGTCCTGTGGCCACTGCTGAGTTTTCCAAGTTTGCTAACATACTGACTGCAGCACTTTCACAGCATCATCTTTCAGGATTTGAAATAGCTCAACTGGGATTCCATTACCTCCACTAGCTTTTTCGTAGTGATGCTTCCTAAGGTCCAGTTGACTTCACATTCCAGGATGTCTGGCTCTAGGTGAATGATCACACCATCATGATTATCTTGGTCATGAAGATCTTTTTTGTACAGTTCTTCCATGTATTCTTGCCACCTCTTCTTAATATCTTATCTTCTCCTTCTGTTAGGTCCATATTATTTCTGTCCTTTTTCGAGCCCATCTTTGCATGAAATGTTCCCTTGGTATCTCTAATTTTCTTGAAGAGATCTCTAGTCTTTCCCATTCTATTCTTTTCCTCTATTTCTTCGCATTGATCGCTGAGGAAGGCTTTCTTATCTCTCCTTGCTATTCTTTGGAACTTTGCATTTAAATGGGTATATCTTTCCTTTTCTCTTTTGCTTTTCACTTCTCTTCTTCTCACAGCTATTTGTAAGGCCTCCCCAGACATCCATTTTGCTTTATTGCATTTCTTTTTCTTTGGGATGATCTTGATCTCTCTCCCCTGTACAATGTCACAAACTTCTGTCCATAGTTCATCAGGCACTCTATCAGATTTAGTCCCTTAAATCTATTTCTTACTTCCACTGTATAATCATAAGGGATTTAATTTAGGTCATACCTGGTGGCCAAAATATTGGAGTTTTAGCTTCAGCATCAGTCCTTTCAACGAATATTCAGGACTGATTTCCTTTAGGATTGAATGGTTGGATCTTCTTGCAGTCCAAGGGACTCTCAAGAGTCTTCTCCAAAACCACAGTTCAACTGAAGCAACAATTCTTCAGTGCTCTGCTTTCTTTATTGGCCAACTCTCACATCCATATGTGACTACCTGAAAAACCATAGCTTTGACTAGATGGACCTTTGTTGGCAAACTAATGTCTTTACTTTTTAATATGTTGTCTA
>SJYH01002477.1:179643-195658 GCA_006408735.1 Sylvicapra grimmia
TTCCTTAAGGGCTGCCAAAAGTCCTAAGGGGTCAGCAAACAATCCACTCCAACTGCAAAGGCATAAACTTTGGAAGGAGGAAAGAAGGGAAAGAAGGAGGAAGGAAGGAAGGAAGGGGCTAATCAACGGACATTTTGCATTTTCACATAATCTATTTCCTTTAGGATACAGCCAAGATAAATGTGAAACATTCTTAGATTGTAACATCTCTATTAGAAAATGTCTTGAGACTCAGATGGTTAAACAGAGGATCATAGAAGATCCTTAATTTGAGTCCTAGGTTTTGTAAATCTAGCTGGTACATTTTAGTCCCATCATAAGCACTTTGGTATGATGGTTAAAAACCTGGGCTCCCAAGTGGTGCTACCTGGCATGCATTTTTAACTCTACCAACTACTAGTTGCATCATCAGAAAATTTACCTAACTTTTTTGGACCCAGTTTTCCTAGCTGTGAAAGAGAGATAATGGCAATGGCATTGTAGAAAATGTTTAAATACTCACCCTCCCCTCTAAAGCTCTGATTTGTAATATATGTCAATTTCTAAGGTATAAATAATTCGGCTGATTTTGAGCTGTTAACAGGCTCACGAGATTCCTGAAAATTGAACAATGGACTCTTACAGGGTACCTTCCTTACAGGGTTGTTGTGAAGATTATGAGTTAATATATAAAAGCACTTAGAACTGGCCCTGGGACATCATATGCTTAGTTTGATGAATATTAGCTATTTTTATTATACTATGTCAGTTTTCCTTCTTCCATGGAAATGGAGTATAGAAATAGCAAGTACTGTTGGGAAAAAGCAGTCGCCGTGATTTTAGTTCATTTCATCCTCTTTATAATCACATGTTTCATGTTCACTACTGCCAAGCAGCCCCATTGACTTATTTGAATTTCTTTGCTTTTCTTTAATTCATCTTTTTTTGGAGCATTCTAAGAATCAGAGGACTGGCTAAAAGCCACATACCAGGAAAGAAAAATGTTATAAAAAGTAAGGATAATCCCAACTGAATAATTTCCCCTGAATAATCATTTTAAGAAAGGCTTAAGTACTTACTCAAACAACTAGATATGAAAGTTTATTCATATACAATTAGTTATTGCCCATTTGAGGAGGGGTATGAATTGTAGCTTCTTTTCAAAATAATTTTATTCCCCGGTGTTCTTCTTGACACAAAATAAGTAAGAATTTTTTATTAAAAAGTATCCCTGAATACATGATTGAACAGTGACTTTCTGCTTTTTTATTTCTATCAGAAGACTTCTACTTATAAAATATCTGCACACAAATATTGTAATTTTCAAGGTGTTTCATCACAACTACCACTCAGGCAATAAATATTTGCAACCTATAGAAAAAAGGGTGTTTTTTGATCTTTGAACCAAAAATTAACCAGCCAGCAACTCCGTTCCTTAGCTGGAACCCCCAGGCCCCAGCACTTTTCTCTAGAATGTCTTCCTTTCTTGCTCAGCTGTTTTGTCACCCTTCTCTTTTTACAAATTCTGAATTCTCATTTCCTTCTCCCACTCAGGAAATGGTTTCTAATTTTACTTTTGCAAATTTGATTCCCTTCTCAGTCATTTTCTCTGTGTCTCTTTCCTCCTGTTGCCATTATTTTGTTCCTTCTCTCCTAAATGCCACACTGAACATCATCTCCAACTGGATTATGAAGACCCTTGCTTTGCTGTTGGAGGAACACACAGGAGACAGTGAAACATCGAGGCTTCAATTCCATGCGAGTGTCTGCTTGAATCCTCCCTACTCTGAGAAAATGGAAGTCTCTCCCAACCTTTTGCCTACAGGTTCGGTTCTCCCCTTCCCCACTGCCACCCCACCGCACCCCTGACCCCTGGGCCCAGGCAACCACCCTTCTGCTCTTGGTCCTTATGAACTGGACTACTCTTCTTAGGTGGAATCACACACACAGTATTTGTCTTTTTGTGAAGAGCATATTTCACTTAGCATGGTGTCCTCAAGATTCATCCGCGTTGAAGTATTTAACAGGATTACCTTCTCTTTCAAAGCTGGATAATAGTTCATCATATGTGCACACCACATGCTGTTTATTTGTTCATCCACTGATGGATACTCAGGTTGCTTCTGCTCTTAGGCTTCCAAACAATTCTATGAACATGAGTCTGCACATATCTGTTTTAGCTCCTGCTTTCAATTCTTGTGGATATATACCTAGCGGTGAAATTGCTGGATCATATGGTGATTCTCTTGACAAATATTTTTTTAGGAACCACAATACTGTTTTCCATAAGAGTCTGTTTTTCTTTGGACACCATTTTACATTCCCACCAGCAGTATACAAGTTTTCCAACTTCTCCACAGCTTTACCAGTACTTGTTAGTTTCGGGGGTTTTAATGTTTTGATAACAGCCATCCTATCATCATTAAAAGGTAAGAATAACTTCTGTCATAAGTCACCTTGATCCCACGTTCATAATTTTCAAAATCCCTTGTATTCTGGTTGTTGCTATTAAGCTCATTTTTGCTCTAAAACATAGGACTTTGTTTCCAGGATGAGACTGCACAATCTACTTAAATTCCACAACATCCTTGTTAATAGATCTCTCTCTCCCCTCGTTTTTCACAGTGAAAGCTATCTTGCAGGACCTCTAAGCTTGGTAAATCTCTCTCTCCAACTTGAAGTCAGTAGCCCACTTCTCCCTGAACTACAATTAACCTACTTATGGCTGACATTTACATTTCCTTCTTGTCTGCTTTATGAAGATGTAACTTACACTCAAGTGTAAAACTCAGTGAGTTTTGACAAACGTCTACAGTATTGAACCCACCTTGACAATCATGATAGAGAACATTTTTAAGGGCTTTTGTTTGACCTCTCTGCCTTAATTAAACAAATAGAAAAAAATAGCGTGTAAGAACTACTGTCAGCTCTGTTAGTAATGAACAATGCCCTGTCCATTGGTATCCTTGCTTACAATCTTTGTCTTCTTGACTTTCTTACTATTGCTAAAAGATTCTTTAGAATACAAAAGGGAGATAGAAAAGCTTTAGAGAGAGGAGGAAAGGAGACGACAAGAGAGAAAAGGTGTGTTTACTCTAAGCTGACTTATTTAAATAAGCTTGTGTGGGTGTGTTAGTCATTCAATTGTGTCCCGTGGACTGCAGCCTGCCAGTCTCCTCTGTCCATGGAATTCTCTAGGCAAGAATACTGGAGTGGGTAGCCATTCCCTTCTCCTGGGGACCTTCTTCCCGACCCAGGGATCAAACCTGTGTCTCCTGCATTGCAGGCAGATTCTTGACTGTCTGAACCACCATGGAAGCCCTTAATACTAGACTATTGGCACATAATTGCTGGGTTTTCCTTTACCTATAGTACATCGCTATATCTCTGTGATGTGTAAAACCATTTTTTACTGAATACTTTTTGCCCCTATACTGTGCCTGTAGGCTTGTAAGTTTCCTTCCCTCTTCCTTTTGTTTCTTTTCAGAAATGCTCCTTTCTGAAATGTCATTACTTCTTCCTTATCAATAATCTATGTTGAAATTCCATTTCTTAACAATTATATAGGTCACATCAAATTCACTGCCCTGCACCCCTTCCCCGCCCCAGGAGTTTGATTTTGTATTCAACAAACATATTATTGGGTACTTACTCTGGGCAGGGTATTCATTTGTTCTAGAAACTTCATTTCACATCCAACAAATTCTTTATTGAGCGTTTACTATGTATAGGGCAAGTCTTCAGCTTATATTTCTTTGGATTCAACTAAAATTAAGTTTTTCCTTTTCCTCTTATCTAGAATGGCTTTCCCTGTGTTCAGTTCACACCTGTATGTAGCACTTGTTAACATTTCCCCCTACACAAACAACGGCGTGTTCTTTAATCCAGGTACTGCTTGGCATTCATATTTTCCCCATAGCTTTTCTAAAAGTATATTAACAGCCTTCATGCACTTGCAATTTCACTTTAAGTATTTTAATTAGAGGTCATTTAAGTTTCTTTTGAATATGTATTTAAAGACTTTTATTCTAAATACGCTAGTCTACTTACAACTGAATTCCATCCTGGCACTTCCAAAGCTTAAATTTTAGGACCCAATCCTAACACTAAAATAATGCCTTTAAGTAAAGTCCATTCTGATATTTGGGCCTGTAATATCTAGTTTTCCCTGGAATCCCAAGGGTTCTTTGCATCTAGTAGGTGGTCAATAATATTCGGAATTATAGAATTTCAGAATGCAAAAGAACTGTATGGAAAAATAATATAGGGCTAAATTTCTTGTGACTTTGAACTTGGCAGTGGTTTTTAGAAATGATATAAAAAGCACAAGAAACAAAACCAAGAAAGAGACAAACTGAAACTTGTGAAAACTTAAAACTTTGTACTTCAAAGGCACCTCAAGAAAGTAAAAAGACGGTTGAAGAACAAGAGAAAATACCTGCAAATCATATATCTGATAAGGGTCTAGTATCCTGAATAAATAAAGAACTCTTACAACTCAACAAGAGAAAGAAAAACAACCCAATCAAAAAGTAGGCAAAGGAATTGAATACATGTTTCTCCAAAGAAGATATATAACTGACCAAGAAGAACATGAAAAGATGTTCACTATCATTAGCCATTAGGGAAATGAAAATCAAAGTCACAATAAGATACCACTTCACACCAACCAGGATGGCTATGATAATAGTTTAAAAAATTGCAAATAACAGAAAACAATAAAAATGCAACAATCAAAACAGAAGATGAGGGTGTGGAAAAATTATTGGAACCCTCATACATTGCTAGTGGGAATGTAAAATGGTGCAACCTCTGTGGAAAACACTTTGGTCGCTCTTCAATCAGCTGAACATACAGTTATCATATCGTATCATAGATACTTCATCCAGCAATTACAGCCCTAAGCAAATAGCCAAAAGAACTGAAAGCAGGTATTCAAACAGAAGCTTGTACATGAAAGTTTGTAGTAACACTATTCAGAATAGTCAAAAGGTAGAAGCAATTCAAATGTCTATCAACAGATGAATGGATAAAGAAAATGCAATATATCCACACAATGGGATATTATTTAACCATAATGATGAAGTGCTGATACATGTTATCACATGGATAAACCTTGAAAACATATGCTAAGTTAAAGAGGCCAAATACAAGAGGCCATATACTGTGTCATTCCACTTATTTGAACTTTCCAAGATAGGAGACTCTACAGAAAGCAGATTCTTGGTTTCCAGGGCTGGGGGACAGGGGAGAGTAGGAAGTGACTACTAAATGAGTATCAGGTTTCCTTTGGAGGTGATAAAAATGTTCTGACACAAGGGAGTGATGATGCCTGCACAGCGCTATGAATGTAATAAATATCCCTGCATTATACACTTAAAAATGGTTAAAATGGTGCATTCTATGTTGTGTGAAAGAAAAGTGAAAGTGTTAGTTGATCAGTCACATCCAACTCTTTCAGTGCCATGAACTGTAGCCCACCAGGCTCCTCTGTTCATGGAAGTCTCCAGGCAAGAATACCGAGTGGGTTGCCATTCCCTTCTCCAGGGGATCTTCCCTACCCAGGGACTGGACCCAGGTCTCCTGCATTACAGGCAGATTCTTTATCATCTAAGCCACCAGGGAAGCCCATGTTATATGAATATTACCTCAATTAAGAAGAACTTATTGATGAATATATTGTTCACTATCCATGCGTCAGTGTAGTAGATGTAGGGTTAATTAAGCTATTGCTTCTCTTTCTAGACTCTGAAGTCCTCCAGGGACTGATAGGTAAAATAATACAGAACGAAGATGTGGGCTCTAAACACATACAAAGGCTGCTAGGGGACCAAGAGACGATAGTGATACAAGGACTTTCCAAATGAAGCCAGAGTCTTGGACTAACTGGTTACAAGTCTGTGAGTGCCTCTTTGTGCTGCTACTGTATGGGGCTGGGTGTTCAATAATGAGCAACAGCAGAGACCATCCATCCTTCCTGGAACTTGCACTTGGGGCACAGGCAGATATTTCTTACAACCCCCTGCAGACTGAGGTAAGTGCTATGTAGAAAAGGAACAGTCTATGAAAATTCAGAATAAAGAGACTTGACCTAGAAGAGAATGAGGGAAGACCTCCTTCTGAGAGTAATCCTTAAGCTGAGATCTGTGGAACAAATAGGAGGCAAGAGAGACTAGCATGGAGAGTTGGGTTAGGACTCAGTGCTTTACTGCTATGGCCCAGGTTCAATCCCTGATTGGGGAATTAAGATCCCATAAGCCATGCAGTGCAGCCAAAAAAAGAGAGACAGAGAGAGGCTAGCATCAGCAAAACCTATAGCAGAAGGAAACAGGACTTTCAAGGGCATGAAAGAAGGGCACTGTAGTTGGAGCAAGCTGCTAAGTGGGTCATGAAGCTGGAAAGACAAGTGGGGCCTGATAGGGACCCCTATACAGGTTTATGTTGGCTTAAAACTCAACATTCAAAAAACAAAAGATCATGGCATCTGGTCACATCACTTCATGGCAAATAGATGGAGAAACAATGGAAACAGTGAGAGACTTTATTTTCTTGGGCTCCAAAATCACTGCAGATGGTAACGGCAGCCATGAAATTAAAAGACGCTTGCTCCTTGGAAGAAAAGTTATGACCAACCTAGATAACATATTAAAAAGCAGAGACATTACTTTGCCAACAAAGGTCCGTCTAGTCAAAACTATGGTTTTTCCAGTGATCATGTATGGATGTGAGAGTTGGACCATAAAGAAGGCTGAGTGCCGAAGGACTGATATTTTTGAACTGTGGTGTTGGAGAAGACTGTAGAGAGTCTCTTGGACTGCAAGGAGATCCAACCAGTCAATTCTAAAGGAAATCAGTCCTGAATATTCATTGGAAGGACTAATGCTGAAGCTCCAATACCTGATGAGAAGAGCTGACTCATTGGAAAAGACCCTGATGCTGGGAAAGATTGAAGGCAAGAGGAGAAGGGGATGATAGAGGATGAGATGGTTGGATGGTATCACTGACTCAATGGACATGAGTTTGAGCAAGCTCCAGGAGATGGCAAAGGACAGGGAGGCCTGGTGTGCTGCAGTCCTTGGGGTCACAAAGAGTCAGACAAGACTGAGAAACTAAACAACAAACAGTCTCTGATAAAGATTCTGCTCTTTATCTTAAGGGTGACAGGAAGGGGGCAGACAGGGGATGAGGGATGGCCACATCTGTCCTGGAGGTCAAGAACAGACTGGAGGCAGGCAAGAATAGTCATGGAGTGGAGACTACTTAGGAAGCTACTATACTTGTCCAAGGGGCCTCCCCGGTGGCTCAGTGATAAAGAACCTGTCTGTAAGGCAGGAGACATGGGTTTGATCCATGGGTTGGGAAGATCCTCTGGAGAAGGAAATGGCAACCCACTCCAGTATTCTTGCCTGGAGAATCCCATGGACAGAGCCTGGAGGGCTACAGTCCACGGGGTCACAAAGAGTCAGACACAACTTAGCAACTAAAGGACAATACTTGTCCAGGGAGCAGATGATTGTGCTTGCGAGGTGGAGACAGAGATGAGAAAAGTAGAGCTAGATCTACAGAACAGGCGTGGAGTTAGGAAGGGGAAGGCCCAGGCCCAGTGACACCATGTGCAAAGGGATGAGGCACTGAAGTGTGGAGCAGAAGCTGGATGCAGCATCCCAGAGGAGTCTCTCTGGTGGAATCCATGGGAAGGTGTAGGTGCCGGAGCCATGGGAAGCTGCTGGAGTCTGTAGGAGTCAGATCTCACGGCACTCCTGAGGAGGCTTATCATGGTGGACACCGGAAACTGTGAGGCATTCAAGAGGGGGAATGGGACTACCAGATTCATGTTTTACAAAGAGCATTGCAGGGAAGCTAGAGAATGGATCTAGAGAGAATAAAAGGAAGATACTTTTGAGTATAAACAAGGCAATGAATTAGGAGACCTTCACAATTCAACATAAGAGTTAATGAGAGCTAATCTCTGGACAGACTATGAGGTCACAAAGAGTCAGACATGACTGAGTGACTAACACACACACACACACNTTAAAAGAGGAGAGTGAAAAAGTTGGCTTAAAGCTCAACATTCAGAAAACACAGATCATGGCATCTGGTCACATCACTTCATGGCAAATAGATGGAGAAACAATGGAAACAGTGAGAGACTTTATTTTCTTGGGCTCCAAAATCACTGCAGATGGTAACGGCAGCCATGAAATTAAAAGACGCTTGCTCCTTGGAAGAAAAGTTATGACCAACCTAGATAACATATTAAAAAGCAGAGACATTACTTTGCCAACAAAGGTCCGTCTAGTCAAAACTATGGTTTTTCCAGTGATCATGTATGGATGTGAGAGTTGGACCATAAAGAAGGCTGAGTGCCGAAGGACTGATATTTTTGAACTGTGGTGTTGGAGAAGACTGTAGAGAGTCTCTTGGACTGCAAGGAGATCCAACCAGTCAATTCTAAAGGAAATCAGTCCTGAATATTCATTGGAAGGACTAATGCTGAAGCTCCAATACCTGATGAGAAGAGCTGACTCATTGGAAAAGACCCTGATGCTGGGAAAGATTGAAGGCAAGAGGAGAAGGGGATGATAGAGGATGAGATGGTTGGATGGTATCACTGACTCAATGGACATGAGTTTGAGCAAGCTCCAGGAGATGGCGAAGGACAGGGAGGCCTGGTGTGCTGCAGTCCTTGGGGTCACAAAGAGTCAGACAAGACTGAGAAACTAAACAACAAACAGTCTCTGATAAAGATTCTGCTCTTTATCTTAAGGGTGACAGGAAGGGGGCAGACAGGGGATGAGGGATGGCCACATCTGTCCTGGAGGTCAAGAACAGACTGGAGGCAGGCAAGAATAGTCATGGAGTGGAGACTACTTAGGAAGCTACTATACTTGTCCAAGGGGCCTCCCCGGTGGCTCAGTGATAAAGAACCTGTCTGTAAGGCAGGAGACATGGGTTTGATCCATGGGTTGGGAAGATCCTCTGGAGAAGGAAATGGCAACCCACTCCAGTATTCTTGCCTGGAGAATCCCATGGACAGAGCCTGGAGGGCTACAGTCCACGGGGTCACAAAGAGTCAGACACAACTTAGCAACTAAAGGACAATACTTGTCCAGGGAGCAGATGATTGTGCTTGCGAGGTGGAGACAGAGATGAGAAAAGTAGAGCTAGATCTACAGAACAGGCGTGGAGTTAGGAAGGGGAAGGCCCAGGCCCAGTGACACCATGTGCAAAGGGATGAGGCACTGAAGTGTGGAGCAGAAGCTGGATGCAGCATCCCAGAGGAGTCTCTCTGGTGGAATCCATGGGAAGGTGTAGGTGCCGGAGCCATGGGAAGCTGCTGGAGTCTGTAGGAGTCAGATCTCACGGCACTCCTGAGGAGGCTTATCATGGTGGACACCGGAAACTGTGAGGCATTCAAGAGGGGGAATGGGACTACCAGATTCATGTTTTACAAAGAGCATTGCAGGGAAGCTAGAGAATGGATCTAGAGAGAATAAAAGGAAGATACTTTTGAGTATAAACAAGGCAATGAATTAGGAGACCTTCACAATTCAACATAAGAGTTAATGAGAGCTAATCTCTGGACAGACTATGAGGTCACAAAGAGTCAGACATGACTGAGTGACTAACACACACACACACACACACACACACACACAATCTTAAGACATGGTGTCATGAGACGGGGGGATGACAGGGGTATGAGTCTATTTCTGAGACTGGTTCAATTGATAATTACAATAGCCATGACCTGTGGCCCATATACAACCCCAATATCTTCTCCCATATGGTCTCATGGATCCTTGCCAATGTAAGAGCTGTAGCATGAAACAAATGGAAAAGACGTCATTGGAACCAAGTCTCTGGCAACATTTTGCTTTCAAAATCTCCCCTCATTTTGATGTGACATTGTCACTCAACTAAACCACAGGTTCTTCAAGAAGAAGGATCATGTCTTATTTGCTGTCTCATGTCCTTATTGCTATACTTGCTGCAAAGAGGAGACTGAATAAATACCTGAATACATAAATTAAAAAGGTGTATTTCTCAGCACATCAGCCACACAACTAACATTAAGAGGAAAAATATACACACATTAAGGAATTACAGAACCTGATAGCCTCACTGGTGACTGTGTGATGTCTTTGCTACCTTTTAAGACAAAATGTTGTCCTTATTCTGCTCATGCTGCATAAGAATCTGTCATCTTTTTCACCGAGGTGTACTGGTCTCGATCAGTGCTCCACTGTCAAAGGTGTCGTATGTGCATGGTGAGGTAAGCTACTTACTATGTGATTTATATAAGTCTGCAAAAAAACCCATCTCAGGCTCAACACATCTAAAAAGAGACTATCACACCATCATCCAAGTGATAGGGGTGCAAAAATTTCCTTGAATTTGTTGTTCAAAGTGCGTCAACTCCATCATGAGAGTTTTGCAACAAAGGAAAGGATTTCCATTTTTTTCCCCAGTGGTCTTGGCTTCTCTGAAATGAATTCAATTCACCAGATCTCTTATCTTCAAGGACATAAGCAGATCCCATTGGAAGATCTGGTTCTGAGACCTTTTGCTCAGAAAACTTTAGTTAAGATGTAAGTCTCAAAAGGCAGAGCTTTGAACATATTGGAGTTAGGGAGAAAGCAATCAGACTAGTAATTCAGAGCTTAGGCCTTGCATTACCAGTGTTTAAAGCTTAATAAAGGCTTTAACAAAGAACAATTAAAATCTTAGAAGGAAAGATTTTAGAAGGAAAAAAAGTTCATTTGATATGTGAAGATTAAATAGCCTCTGAGTATGTGTGTATGTGTATGTATTTATATGTATTTCTTAGCAGGTTTGGTCTTCTAATTATGACACAAAAATATAGAAGAAAGTTCACACAGTTTCTTTTAGAATTAATTGGTGCCATCTAAGAGAGAAACTCTAGTAGAGGTATAGCATTATTATTTCCCTCCATGATCTTAGACTACTTTGAAACTAGTTGTCCATCCTGTTGCTGATTTAGTAGATGGAAACAAGAGAACATGGTAGCAATAAGTGGCAAGAGGAAAAAGTGTTAGTCGCTCAGTCCTGTCTGACTTTTGTGACCCCATGGACTGGTGGACCCCCGCTGTGACCTCCAGGCTCTTCTGTCCATGGAATTCTCCAGGCAAGAATACTGGAGTGGGTTGCCATTTCCTTCTCCAGGGGATCTTCCTGACCCAGGGATTGAACCAAGGTCTCTTGTGTTTCAGGCATATTCTTTACCATCTGAGCCACCAGGGAAGCTATGCTGGCAAGAGGAGGGTAAGAAGGAAAAACAGGCTCAGGGAACACATGGTGCTGCATGGGATATGGTGCTGGCCTTCTCCACCTGCCTCCAGATCCACTCTCCACTCTTCTGTGCCTTGCTCTGTGCCCTAAAGACTGCATTCGTAAGCTCATCTGTCTTCTGCCTTCCAACTGATACCAGTAGGAACTCTGGGGGTGAGGGATAGTGAGGTCAGGGTGTCTATTCCCCTGTTGAATTTCTGATGGCCTGCCTGCCTCCACCTCAGGTCACTTTGTTTTGGTTTAGGGGTGAGTAAGGGGAGGGGTCATCTTTTATGGCTGCTTTCCTGGGTTCAAGGGTCTGCTCCTTCCTCTCACCCTCTACATGCACTAATGGTCCTCTACTATTGCTGACCAGGATGCTTCATTAGACTCTGTTGATTCCCCTGAGCCCTGCCCATAGCTTTGTAAGGGTCCCTTCATTAACACATCCCAGGTTCCACCTGAAGGTATCATCAACTAGCTTCTTGCTGGAAACCTTGACTGATAGAACTGTCTTCTACCCAAATGAGGTACTAAGCTCTGACAAGATGATCCTGGAAAATCCCAAGGAGACAAGGTAACAATTTTTACTGACCTTTTTCTTTGGCCTTAGTAATGAAAAAGTGAATGGATGTTTAAAATGAAATATCTAGTTAATTATTGATGGGATAAAGCTCCCTTAGGGCCCACTCTCCTATGGTAAGCTCAGATCCCCAATAACTATAAATAAAACTATGAAACTACTTTATGAATTAAGTTGCGAACATCTTTAGTTTGCGATGCCTGAGGGGATGGCCTAGTGGCAATACTTCCTAAGCATTCAAAAATGAAAGTGTTTGCCATTGGAAACAGTGAGTTCCATGTGGTAGGAAGTATTCAAGTAGAAACTGGAAAAGCAATGGATTAGAAGTTGAACTTCATAATTTTAAGGTCTTTTCCAATGTGTACTTTTATGATTACTGGATTTATGATATAATGGTTTATCAGCAAAAATTTATTATGAAAATTTTGACTACTAAGATGGGTACTTTAATATACTGATAAGTGAACAGTATATACATAAATTTGAAAAAAAAATCTATTGGCACTAGTGGTAAAGAACCTGCCTACCAATGCAGGAGACGTAAGATACATGGGTATGATCCCTGTGTCACAAAGATCCCCTGGAGAAGGGCATGGCAACCCACTCCAATTTTCTTGCCTGGCAAATCCCATGGACAGAGGAGCCTGGTGGGCTCTAGTCTATGGGGTCACAAAGAGTTGGACATGACTGGAGTGACTTAGCATCAAAAAGCTTATAGAGAATTCACCTTCAGCATGACACAGTGAAAATCCTGGTATCTGGAGACGGATTAAACTTCTATTTCAATCCTTGTTCTTAACGAAAAGCCATGTGTCCCATGGAAGCTACTTAACATCTTTGTATTTCAGTTTTCTCACATCTTTCTCAATAGAGCAATGATGGAAATTCACTGAGATAACGCCTACAACAAATTGAGGTACTCAATAAATGTTAGTTCTCTTTGCTTCACTATCACCATTAAACTGTTCTTTCTGTTACATCAATTTATGGTGCTAAGGTAAATAAGAATACATTTAAGATTTCTTTTTCAAGGAATAAAATAATGCCATTTGCAGCAACATGGAGGGACCAAGATATTACCATACAAAGTGAAGTAAGTCAGATACAGAAAGATGAATATAATATCACTCGCATATGAACTCTGAAGACACTGATACAAATGGATTTATTTATGAAACAGGATCAGACACACAGTCATAAAAACTTATGGTGACCAAAAGAGGAAAGGCTACTGCTGCTAAGTCGCTTCAGTTGTGTCCGACCCTGTGCGACCCCATAGACGGCAGCCCACCAGGCTCCCCCGTCCCTGGGATTCTCCAGGCAAGAACACTGGAGTGGGTTGCCATTTCCTTCTCCAATGCATGAAAGTGAAAAAGCAGGGGAGGGATAAAATAGGAACTTGAGATTAGCAGAGATAAACTACCATACAAAAACCAGATAAACAAGAAGGTCCTATTGTATAGTACAGGGAACTTTATTCAGTGTTATAATCACTTACAATAGAAAGGAATCTGAAAAAAATTTATAGGCTGTATGTATAACACTGAATCACTTTGCTTTACACCTGAAACTAAGACACCACTGTATATCAGCTATATTAGAATAAAAAAGTTTTAAAAGTAAGCATGCAAATAAAGTTGAAAAACTTTTAATTAAAAAAAAGAATTCTGTTTTTAGTTGAAAACCACAATCAAAGTAATGATCAAGACCCTCACTTTAGCATCTCACAAATGTGAGGGCACAGTGTTTCATATCATAGCAGATATATCATATAGGAAAGTCTTTCCCCAAAGAGCTGGTATTTAAATATACTAGTGAACAAATTCTATTCATACATCGCTTTCCACCTCTAGCCATTTTGCTTGGAGCCTCACAACAACCTAATAAGCCAGGCATTATTATCTTCATTTATAAAAAGAGGAATTTATAAAGGGCAGAAAATCACTCATAATCCTAGAGGAAGTGATCTTTCCACAACTCATTCAGACATTTCAGGTTGGGGATTTCGATTAAAAAATCAAGAAACATTTAAAATGTAAAAATGTAAACAGCACACAGGAGCATACATGAGCTATATAAGTTAAGCCAATCATCTCTAAATACAGTCAGGAATTTCTAGAACACCTCCCTGGCTTGGGGCAGTGAGGCCGTGAGAAAATCAGGCAGCTGAGGGGTTAAGAGCACAGACCCAGGAAACTGGATCAAATTCTTCTACTTGCATATGTCACTTGTGTCACTTTGGACAAGCTATCCAGCTTTCCATGCTTCAGTTTCCTCATCTGCAAAAAGGAGGTAACCATAGAACCTACTCCTGGGGGGTTTGCAAGGTTTAAATGAGATCACCCAGTTAAAGTACTTGGCATAACCCCTACTTCAGAGAAAGTGAAAAGTGAAGTTGCTCAGCCGTGTCTGACTCTTTGTAACCCCCTGGACTGTAGCCTACCAGGCTCCTCCATCCATGGGATTTTCCGAGCAGGAATACTGGAGTGGATTGCCATTTCCTTCTCTAGGAGATCTGCCCAACCCAGGATTGAACCCAGGCCTCCCACATTGTAGGCAGACGCTTTACCGTCTGAGCCACCAGGGAACACCTCAGAGAAAGTGTTTAATAAATACAGTGATTACTATTGCAGGACGAAGCAGCGGCGTCCCAGTGGAGAGCTCATTTGCCTAGAGCCACAGAGCTGGTTAGATGCAGGGACTGGAGCCCAGATCCTGTCCAGGGTCCTTTTGTTACAACTGCACCATAGCTTAATTAGCTTTTGAAACATTGGTGATCAGAATTTCAGCTCAAAGACAGAATAACAGCTAGATAGCCTGCTACCTGCAATCCATCCATGAATTCCTGGTTTTCCAGGAAGCACACACATCACAAGCATCTGTGAAGAAAACATAAATCAAATTCCTTGAGAATGTGCTTGTCTTCCTCCCATGTATGGGACGGCCTCACAGCTGAAACCCTTAGAACATGCTTGGTTGGTGACGTGAGTGACCAAATTTCTTTAGGCATCAAAACGCACAGGCTAGTAACACACTTGGCTCTTTCTGCAACTGATGCTGTAGTGAGGCTCCAGAGTAGACAGTCCTGACAGGACAGAAATGGATGTGGAGATTAAAGAACTAAAGGAAAGCTGCAGTCATCTTTGAGACTAGCCTGTGCCTGGTTTTATACACACTCCTTAGCTATTTTGCATCACCTGGGATGTATCACTCCCAGCTGCAATTCAGAAAGTCTTCTTCCAGGAAAGAAGCAGCCTCCAACCAGTTACCATACTATCCTTGGCTAATAAGGGCGGCTCCATCACAAGGCAATGATGCTGAATGAATCTAGGCAATCGAGACTGAAATCATCTGATGAAACTTTAAACAAGATTGAGCTGAACATGATTCTTCAGCATTTTTCCTCTACTCAGATCTCTTCTGCTAGAAGCATTTGCTCTTCCTTGCTTTTTAAAGTCATTTCACATAACCCTAGTCAATTCCAGCAAGCACAAGTTGACCCCATGTCTTTATTGGGCTCTCGTGGCACCATTTTCCTTACTTTTCTTGGAATACGAGTAGAGCCTCTCTGGGTTCAGAGAGTGCTTTACGGGTTAATGAAGACAGCACAGTTTTATTCCTGATTACGATAGTCCCTTTTGTAGTGTCATGGTTCTAGGAAAAGATTGGAAAGTTTACATCCTCAATGCCAAGCCAGTTAAGCATTTGTAGCATACACTAAACTCAGAGGAGTTATAATATCCGATTGAATTTTTTAAGACCAGTAGAGATACCTCCATGCAGATTGTCTGCAGATTCTCAGAGAGTAATAGATGAGGGCATTTCAGTCTAGTGTGTCTGAGCTGGGACAGAGTGGAGAGGACTCCTGTTGGGGGCATTTGTCTGTTTGAGAGCCAGGAAGATGCCTTTCTCAGCCTCACCAGTTTGAGAAATCTATTCATTCTTTTCTTAAAGAATATGGTGACATTTTCCCACTTCCCTGTTAAGCATGAGGAATTTAAAACTGACTCATACAGAGAGACTTGCTTAGATCAAATGTCTGGATTCTAGCCAACTTGTATGGTGTTGATAAGGATGTTTTCAAGTATACAACCACAGCTAAAAGACGCTTACTCCTTGGAAGAAAAGTTATGACCAACCTAGATAGCATATTCAAAA
>SJYH01002477.1:196103-207976 GCA_006408735.1 Sylvicapra grimmia
TGCGAAGAGTTGACTCATTGGAAAAGACTCTGATGCTGGGAGGGATTGGGGGCAGAAAGAGAAGGGGACGACTGAGGATGAGATGGCTGGATGGCATCACTGACTCGATGGACGTGAGTCTGAGTGAACTCCAGGAGTTGGTGATGGACAAGGAGGCCCAGCGTGCTGCGATTCATGGGGTCGCAAAGAGTCAGACACGACTGAGCGATTGAACTGAACACTATTGTGCTGGCTTTTGAGTTCTTTGGGGGAAGTTTTGCATATTTAGCTTGCATCCCTCTAGTGGGTTCTTCTCTGTTTTGATTTCATTCCAGTTACTTAACTTCACCCTTAAAAGCAGGGGAAAATTGGAACCTGCTTTTCTCGTTTAGGAAATGGGTACCTGCCGTTTCATCCATGGGGACCAAAGACAGAAGGTGATGAGAGCCTGTGGAGGAGGACATGGCAGCCACTCCAGTGTTCTTGCCTAGAGAATCCCATGGACAGAGGAGCCTGGCGGCTACAGCCCATGGGGTCACAGAGAGTTGGACACGACGGAGCGACTGAGCACACAAGGAGAGCCTGCCCCCACCTTGGGTCGCCTTCCATGCTCATTCACACAAGACCTCCTTCTAGAAAGAGGCCAGCATGGTAGGACAGAATCAGGCTTGATGCTCAGGATTGCCACGGGTGTCACCTTTGAGTCTCACCTTCTGCCTCTGTAAAATAGGGCAACAGAGTCAACCCATGTGTCTCTCTGAGAATTCTGAAATAGCACATAAAGAACACTGAGCTGTGTACCCAGGAAGTGCTTGCTATGTGATGGCTGTCTTTCCCCTTACTTCCAAGATGATCAGATAAAATACCCAAGAGCCAGTTAGGGAAAGGAGATTGACATCAGAAACCTCAAAAATTGTTATCCAGTGAACATGTTCTTCTTTGGTGAGGAACTGGAGAAAACTAGAGAAATTTCTAAATATGAAACTTTTTTCTTGTCACTAAGCTTAGAACTCTTAGATGAGAAGCAGCAAGACCATCCTACATGAGGAATATATCACCAAAAAGCAGATTAGCATTGGCCTACTTGCCACCATTAGGCTATAATTATTGTGCAGATCCTTCTATGAAATGCTGAGCTGCTGCTGCTGCTGCTAAGTCGCTTCAGTCGTGTCCGACTCTGTGCGACCCCATAGACAGGAGCCCAACAGGCTCCCCTGTCCCTGGGATTCTCCAGGCAAGAACACTGGAGTGGGTTGCCATTTCCTTCTCCATTGTGTAAAAGCGANTTCCTCACAGGGACTATTTAGAGTAGAGATCCTCAAACTTTCATGTGTATAAAATACACCTGAGGGTCTAGTTAAAATCCAGAGTCTGGTCCAGTAGGTTGAGGGCAGAGCATGGGATTTTACATTTCTAGCAACTTCTGGGAGATGCTGATGCTCCCGCTCTGGGGACCACACTTTGAGAAGCAAAAGTTTAGAGGGCTGTATGATATGTTATGAGCTTGCCAGGTGGCTCAGTGGTAAAGAATCTGCTTGTCACGTGGAAGATGTGGGTTCAGTCCCTGGGTTGGGGAGATACCCTGGAGAAGAAAAAGCAAACCCACTCCAGTATTCTTGATTGGAAAATCCCATGGACAGAGGAATCTAGCAGGCTACAGTCCATGGGGTTGCACAGCTGGAGTTGGACACAACTTAAGACACTAAACAACAACAATGACGTATCTTTAAAAAGGACTTGTAAACTCTTAGGTACAGTAGGTGGAAGGTGTTGCCATTGGCAGTGGCATTATTCATATATTCTACAAGAAATCTGACTTTCACGTCTTTCCATTCTATGTACTTCTTTTCAGTGTTTCTAAAAGCAACCATATTAAGATTTAGTGGGGTTTTTTTTTTTTAGTGTGGTTAAGATGAGGCCTATGGGAATGTACCATGTCTGGCACAACATAGGAAGAAGAGAAGAGATAAAGGGAAGGAGGATGAGGGGAAAAATATACAAGAGTCGGACACGACTGAGCGACTGAACTGAACTGAACTGAACTGATATTGTGTCTTCGGGGTAGAGGTGGCTGTCTCCTTTTAGTGATAAGAAGATGCAACAGAAAGAAGGGAGACAGCCTGCTGGCATTTTGCATGAGTATTTAAGGAGAGCGGTAAGTGAAGACAGATTACTCAAAGGTGTTTACACTGATGATGGGGACATTTAGGGATGCCACTGTGGATAGATATGACTTGATACATTTCTAGAAACTACTTGTGGTGCCTCATCTGTCTATATATGGCTACATCTACTCACAGGCCTCTTGAGGAGAGACAGAAACACAGAGAATTTTTTTGTCAGAAAACATTACTTTCAGGTTTAAGGCCACAGATCTTACATGCAAGTGAACAGCTTTCACTGTGTGAAGAACATGAACTTAAAAGTTTTCTTACTTATTTTGTTATCCTAGGGAAGGCTGGTTGGCTGCAGTCTATAGGGTGGCAGAGTTAGACATGACTTAGTGACTGAACAAACAGCACGTGTTTGCCGCTTGGACACAAGCCGAGGGGACTTTCATCTGCTTTGTCCCCTGCTGACCCCAAGTGGAACTGTATCTAAATGGAGCAGGTACTCAGTAAGCACCAGTTAAAGGAGTGATGAAAGAGTGAGCATGTGAGTATATAAATGCCTAGCAATACTTTCTTATGAACTTTAGAGAAGAGGTTGCATTTTTAAGCTTATCGAGGGCATCTCTGGATTTCTAAAAACCACATCTCATATCCCATTATTTAACTCCTTTTCTTCCAAATAAATAACTTTCTCTTACTAAAAGATAGCATCCAATCCACTATCCAAGACTTGATGAATATTCATTGAACAGTGAACCAAAAGGACACCTTTATTTCTTTATCCTTCTAACGACAAGGTGCTCATGGAGACTCATCCAGAGACTCCTTGGAGAACTGCCTGTCGCAGAGCTTCCTGGAGTGTACAAGGTCATTTCTGAGTCCCTAAGGGCTCTCTTTCTCCTTGCCTTGGTGACTAGGGAGCCACAGAAACACAACTGGGGAAGAGCTGGTCGCTATGCAGGTGATCAGGGGNCAGAGCTTCCTGGAGTGTACAAGGTCATTTCTGAGTCCCTAAGGGCTCTCTTTCTCCTTGCCTTGGTGACTAGGGAGCCACAGAAACACAACTGGGGAAGAGCTGGTCGCTATGCAGGTGATCAGGGGAAGACCTCTGATGGATCTGAATCTGTCTCCTACAAACCTTCTGGACCAAGGGGACACTTACAGCACCTCCCGAGGCCGAGCACTGTGGCAAGAAACGCCAATTCCTAACTTGAATTTCCCCAGGGATGTGCCAGGTGGGTCCTGACAAAGCGCTGACTGAAATAATGCTTCTCTCCTCTTCTGGGGACCAGCGATCCTGGGATGCCTCGGAGATGGGCCTTTAGTTTGGTAGCTCCTGAGTCAACCACGGTTTACTGCCTTAACCCTTCGAAGGTGGCACTGACAGTATCTAACAAGCAGGGTGTCATGGTGACCTGACCTTGGAAGTGGGTTAGTGGGAGCTGAGCTCCAGCTTGTGAATCCTATTTTCAGTCTTCATGTGGTTTTAAGATTTAGCCCAATTTCCAGACTATCCCATACTCAGGCTTGAAAATGGCTTTATTTCACACTTTGCAGCAGGAGGTAAGTGGGTTTCTATGTGAAAGTGATAGTGCCAAAGACACTGACGAACATTAAAAAATGTCTGAACATGGCTTCAAGCCACTCAGGCTGTTTCTCATCCTGCGCTGAGCCTCGTGGAGCGTATGCAAGTTCAGAGCTCCCTTTGAAATTAGTGGCGGTTATAAGCTTGCAGCAACTCGGTGGGGCTCTGAGCAATGTAACAAATGAGCCCCTTTGAAGACTAACCATTGTGCGTGGGCTCTTTTTGTGCTTCCGACACTGCTTTCTTGGGGATGGTCGGTGATGGTGGGTGTAGCCCGCCAACACACGCCCTCTGGTTTTCAACTCTGGCCCTGAGAGAGGGAAGGGGGACAGGGAGGTGGGTCCTCATATTTCTTTAAAGAACTGGCCTTAAACCCTTTTGCTATCCTTTTGATATCAACACCTGGGATAAACCATCCCATGCCCACATAACCTGAGTGAAAACAAAAGCTGCTTCTCATGTGTGGTACTTAACTGGCCCTTGCAACAACAAAAACAGCAACAGGAACAATAAGAAAAATGAAACAAAAACGAAGCTATTAACAGCCAAGAGATACATTTGTATATCAGGGGTTTCACAGATAACTTATTTAACTGAAAGCAAAGAACTGGATCTGGGATATTTTCCATGTTTCCCTGATGACATTATATACTAAGACCAAGATGAAACTTCTTGAATATTTTTAAAACTAAGTAAAGTTTTTGACTTTTGACTGAATAGTCCTAAAGGGTTAGTATATGTATTTCAAGTGCTAAAGTTTGATAAGGAAAATACGCTCAGGTTGCCTTTCAAACATATTTAAGAATTATTGAATTCTTGGTCCGATTTTTCAGGTACAAGTTTGAATGGGTATTTGAATGTTGTCACTTCTTGTACTAGACGCAGACTTAACTAATTTTTGCTGTGTGCCTTTTTTATTTCTCACAACCACACTATGAGATCAAAACAGTAAACTTTACTTAGCAGATGAAAGAACCAAGGCCAGAGTTCCAATGGCAAAAAGAGCTAGTAAGAAGCAGAGATGCACTAAGTCCAGCCCTCATCCTTCCCCAAACTGTAACCAGTTCCATCACTATAGCAATCCGCCCTCCTCTGCAAATACAATAATATGTTGTTTATTTACCATGAGAAATATTTGAGCTGATATTGAGTTAGGGTGAAGTCCCTTTAGGCACTGAACAAGAATGATTGAAAAAAAAAAAGTAAATATCAGGCGAAATGGACTTCAAGGAAGCTTGCATTTCTGGTTGCAAATGTGGGATAAGAAAGTTCTAAATCTTTTTTCTCATCTCTGAAATATATATTACAACAGGGGTAAAAATGGAGAGAATAGTCTTTACAGTTGTTGATTGGGTTAAGACCTCCTTGAATTCACTTTCTTAGGTTCCTCCTCATTCCAAAACTGTGATAGGTAGATATCAGATAATAAATAAGTGATGTATAGGTAATGAAAAAAAGAGGAAAAAATTAAGTGGAGACCAGAGGTAAACGAATGCATACAAATACATGTCACACTGAGGATAAAGACAAAACACACAGCCTGAAAAGAACATTTGGAAGATAATAATAATAACAGCAACAAAGCTGGCTAATAAGCACTGAGGACTTTAACACTTCGCCACAGTGCTAAGCGCTTTTACGTTGACTGTCTCACTTAATTCTCACTGTAGCCTTATGAAGTAGGAATAAATATTCTGTTATGTTATAGACAAGGAAACTGAGGCACAGAGAAGGTAAGAGGCTCAAGGTCAACCAGCTAACAGATGATGAATTCTACATGTGAACCCGAGTATTCCAAAGTGAAGACCAGGCTCTGGACTGTGCCTAGCTTTATACCAGGTAACCTGGTATAAAACCCAGTTGTTCCCTAGCATTTGGGCTTAAAGGAAATGACTCTGTGCCCTCATGAGTGGAACATGAATGGGTCAGAGGATGCCCCTTCTCCACAGCCCCTGTGGTGCTCACAATAAAGACTGGCCTAGGCCTGTCTGTCACTGGGTCCCTCCAAGGAAACTGAGGCCTGAGACCAACATGCAACTTAGAAAAGTGAAGAACGGGGACCAGAATAATAAAGTTCATCCATTTAATTTGGATGGTTTACCTTGATCTTGAGAAATAATCCAAACTATCTGGAGAGATGGATGGACTTCGTGTCCTTCAGGCAATCCCCTCAGTGCCTCCTCAGCTGTAAACATTTCTTGAGCATTGCTTCGCTGGAGGAAAAAGAAAAATCACAACCATATAGAACGGAGGCCATAAATCTGGATTAAAACTAATCTCAGTTGTTCCTGCAGTGTTGCTCAGCAGCCTATTGCGTGTGCTTCTCCCATTTCCCCGGGCTGCAATACCAAACCTTCACCACTCTTAAAAGCTTTCAATCTTCTCTCTTTGGGATGACCTTGTTTCTAAGGTAGGGATGAGCAGCTACCAAGAGTGGCTTTTTTCTCCCATTTCCCCATAAGCCCACCCACATCTGCATTCATCCCTTTTTTGTCTGTGTCTTCATCTCTAGTGAAAAACAGTTTTCTTATCAAAGGCAACCCCATCCACTGGTGCAGTGGATATTATTCCACACTGCCTCTCTAGGAAATCTGCTTTATCAGTCACATCCTTTTCTTCCCTTCCGTGTTGTACTGCTTATTCACTTCAGCATAAAGATATGCTCATTCCTCTTATTCAGAAAACAAACAGAAAAAAAAACCCAAAAGCTATTTAATGGCCACTTTTCAAAAAGCATCTCCACGCTCCTTTCTTTAACAGCTATTCTTTTACAAAGTACAACCTACACTTACTCTCTCTGACTCCATATCACTTTGCATCTTTTCTCCACTCTAACCTGGCTCTCCCCATCTCCCTGCACTGAGATAGTCCTGTGTACTTACTCACCCAACAGACGAAGCACAGTTAGTTCTCAGTTTACGTGCCTTGTTCTGCTGAAATTTCATGTTCTTAAAAGTTCTGGTTTTGTCTCCCATGGCATTTCTCTCTCTTTCTTCCGATTTACCTCTGCAAACCACCGAGAAAAGACCACAAAACTAACCAAAAAGAGAGAGAGACGGTGAGGAATTTATAGTCATAAAACAAAAGAGTGAAATCAGTAAAAACCCCCCTAGAACAGGGATTGTTACAAAAAGTAAATTCAGAGCTAAGACTCGGGTCAAGGTACAGAGGTTTAACAAAACTTTTTCTTTTTAATTTACTTTTTAATTGAAGGATAATTTCTTTACAGAATTTTGTTGTTTTCTGTCAAACCTCAACATGAATCAGCCATAGGGATACATATATCCCCTCCCTTTTGAAACTCCCTCCCATCTCCCTCCCCCTGCCACCCCTCTGCTGCTGCTGCTGCTAAGTCACTTCAGNTAGCTGGCGATCAGAAGGCCTCTTTGGTCAGTCTTTCTCCGTAGCACTGCCCGTTCAGGCACTCAGTGGGCTCCCTTGCTGGGGGCCTTTCTCTGTTGTTCGGTGCGTCAGGCACATTGAGGGTCCCCCCTGGCTGGGTCCTACTCTGTAGATTGGCACGCCAGGCACTTAAAGGGGCACCCTGGGTGGGGTCCTACTCTGTAGTTCAGTGCATCAGGTGTTTGATGGGCCAACCTCTCTATTGTTTAGCTGCCAATGCTGGCGTGCTGGGGGAGAGAGGCTATGGTGATGGCTCCATCCCCTATGCGTGACTCAGCAGTATCACCTTGCTTCCATGGCTGCCTGGCTTTCCTCCACAGGCATTTCGCACAACAGTCTCCTTCCTCACATCCCCTCGATTCCTCTCTTCACAGTCAACAGCAGCGCTTGCCCTGGGATTGCTCCCTAACTCCAGCTCTCAGCTGCTGCGCCTTCCAGGGGATCTGTGTCCCTGTCCGGGGTATGTATGGCTGCGGCAAGGGCTGTCTGATTCTCATTCCATTTAGGGTGCCACAGATCAGCTGTTTCACTCTCAGCCTTAAATGTTTCTTCTCTGACTCAGTCAGTGCCCCGATGTGGGGATCAGACCCCTGCTTCAGTTCCCCCACCCACTGAGGGCAGGTCCAATGCTACTAACACTCCTATTTTTCACCCTAGTTCCTTCATCGTACCGAGTTTTGCATGGTTCTATATATTCTTTTCCACTGGTCAGGTACTCCTGTCTCCTCTCAGCTGGTGTTCTGTATACATTTGTGTCTGAAGATGTATTCCTGATGTATCCATGGAGAGAGATGTGCTCCACATCCATCTACTCTTCTGCCATCTTGTTCTCCTCCAAACTGTTTTCTAAATCATTCCACCTGGACATTCCACAGTACATCCAGAACTGAACATGCTCCTCTTTTCATGCTCATCCCTGTTACTCCACAAAACCTGCATTCTCTCCTTTATTTTGTATATTAATGAATTCTAGACCCTTTCTCTAGTACCCAAGCCAATAGTCTAGAAGCCTTTGACTCCTTTCTCATATTCCAAAATAATGCGTTTTTAAATTTATTTTTTTCCTATTGTAGCTCTTATCTCTAGTGGGACCACCAGTCTATTTGAATAGGTCCATCAAGTCCCTTAACTACTACAATACATCTCATGACATTTGCTCAGTTTCTAGAAATTCCCATTTCCAATTCCTCTTTGTAGTAGCCTCAGAGTTCAAATATAAAAATTTGATTATGTTACTCCTTTGCTTACAATTGATCATTGGCCTCTCATGACTCACAGCATACACTTTAAAATCTTTGGTCTGTCTGGAAAACACATATTCATGTTTCTTCTTCCTCTGGGAAGTTTTCCAGGACAGATTTACATGTGTTATCCTAATCTGCCATTCATTTTTGTGGATCACCCAATTTAGTAAATCTCATTGTATTTGCCTGTTCGCAAGTCGGATTCTTCACTTGTTCTAATATCTTGAGAACTTGCTTTCTCAACTTTGTATGCATAGCATGTAGTATACTAGTAGGTACTCAACAAATATTTAGTTAAAGAAGAAAATGCATACATTTTTGAAAACTATATCATTTCAATGAGTGAGAAAAAATTTGCCTAGGGAGTCTCAAAGCGTGCCCTGCAAAAATTAAAAATAGGAATATGCACTTGGTTGGGCTTCCCAGGTGATTCAGTGGGTAAAGAACCTCCTTCAGTGTAGGAGATGCAGGTTCAGTCCCTGGGTTGGGAAGATTCCCTGGAGGAGGGCATGGAAACCCACTCCAGTATTCTTGCCTGGAGAGTCCTATGGACAGAGGAGCCTGGTGGGCTACAGTTCACAGGGTCACAAAGAGTCAGACAGGCCTGAATTGACTGAGCATCCATGCATGCACCCACTTGGTTAACACAAACAACTTGAGACAGACTGGGATGTATCCTGACCACAACTTATAGGAATGCATTTGCCAAACCACCACCAGGACATGTATTTACTTTTAAGAACTTTAGATCATGGCTGTGAATATCCTTGACCATGTCTAACTACTTCAGTGAATTAGCTGAAGTAGGTGTTGGAAAAGGGATTGGATGAGGTCTGTGCATATGCTCTGCTGAGACACTATCCTTCAAGAAGATGGGTTTCAATGTAAACAACCTAAATGTTCATTAGCAGAAGAATGGATAAAGAAGATGTGGTACATATATGCAATGGAATGGTACTCAGCCATACAGAACAATGAAATAATGCCATTTGTAGCAACATGAATGCAACTAGAGATTATCGTACTAAGTGAAGCAACTCAGAAAGACTAATACCATGTGATACCATTTATATATGGTGTCTAAAATATGGGATAAATGAACCTATCTACAAAACAGAAACAAACTCACAAACTTGTGGTTGCCAAGGGAAGGGGAAGAGGGTGAGAGATGGACTGGGAATTGGGGGTTGGTAGATGCAAACTATTCACTTTAATATTTAGAGATAATAAACAATAGGTTTCCCTCTACAGCACAGGGAACTATCTCCAGTCTCCCGGGATAAACCATAATGGAAAACAGTATTTAAAAAAAAGAATGTATATATATGTAAAACTGAATCATTTCACTGTACAGCAGAGATTGGCACAGTATGGTACATCAACTACACTTCAATTTAAACAAAAAAAGACAATCGGTTTCAGCTTCTGATAACAGAGCCCTCAAGTCTCATGGACTCTGCAGACACTCGTCTAAGATTCATCATATACTGAGGCCAAGAATGCACGGACCTTTTAAAACTATTGCAGCCTTCTCCTTCTGGTCTCAGGATATATGAACAAGGATCATTTTGTGGAATTTTGTTTTTCAGCAAAATGAACACTTCGTCTACAAACTTTTTTTTAAATTTCCCTCACCCCAATAACAGACTAATGGTCAGGTCAGTCACTTCCTTACAGTACTTGTCTCTTCTCATGGGGAATATACATACAGAAAAAAATCACATATTGAGCAATCAAAATTTGTTAAGATTTTGTTACATTCTTTTGTTTTCTTTTTTCAATTCCACATATAACCAAAACCAAACAGTATTTGTTTTTCTCTGTATGGCTTATTTCACTAAGAATAAGTAAAATAAGTACAAGCATACCCTCCAGGTTCATCCAGATTGTTGCAATTGGTAAATTTTATTCTTTTTTTCTGACTGAGTAATGTTTCATTGCATCCATTTAAAATATCTTCTTTATCCATTCATCTGTTATGGATCTTTAGGTTGATTCCATACCTTGACTATAACAAAACAGAAACAGACTCATGGTTATAGACAATAAGCAAGTAACCAGTAGGGAGAGAGGCAAGGAGAAGGACAAGATAGGGGTGGAGGATTAAGAGGTCCAGATAACTATAAAATAAATAAGATGCAAGGATGTAATGTACAGAACAGTGAACACAACTGATACTTTATGACAATCTTAAGTGAAGTATAATCCATAAAAACATTAAATCATGTTGTGTACTTGAAAGTAATATAACATTGTATGTCAACTATACTTCAATAAACATACAAACAAACTGTTGTTTTAAACCAGCATGTTGAAGGCAGATGTCTGGGCGTTGATATCCATTTACAAACTGGGTAACCTGAGGCCAATCTCCTCCCTATCTCTCATCCTTGTATCCTATTTGGCTCTGAGGTTTACACTCTAGGGAAAAAGAACCTCTAACCTAATCTGGCTATGTAGGGTCTTTTAGCCTAATGCTATGGAAATACAATTCTCCACATAATTTGTGACTTCAGTCAATATACAATTAACACACTAATAGAGGATTACTGGTTGATATCCTCATCTTTGCCACATTTTAAAAATTGGTTTAATGGTGGACTAAGCTAGGTCTAGAGCATGATTTATTTATTTGAACTTTGTCCTAGCCCACATTAAAATTTATATCTTCATGGGCAGCCTGTATTTTAATCATTAAACTAATTTCCTCTCCTTTTTTTTAACCCTTAAAAAAACTCCAAATTTTCATTTTTAATCAAAAGAGAATCATTGCAGCACTGTTTATAATAGCCAGGACATGGAAGCAACCTAGATGTCCATCAGCAGATGAATGGATAAGAAAGCTGTGGTACATATACACAATGGAGTATTACTCAGCCATTAAAAAGAATACATTTGAATCAGTTCTAATGAGATGGATGAAACTGGAACCTATTATACAGAGTGAAGAAAGCCAGAAAGAAAAACACCAATACAGTATACTAACACATATATATGGAATTTAGAAAGATGGCAATGATGACCCTGTATGCAAGACAGCAAAAGAGACACAGATGTATAGAACGGACTTTTGGACTCTGAAGGAGAGGGAGAGGGTGGGATGATTTGGGAGAATGGCATTGAAACGTGTATACTATCATGTAAGAAACGAAGCGCCAGCCTATGTTCGATACAGGATACAGGATGCTTGGGGCTGGTGCACAGGGATGATCCAGAGAGATGATATGGGGTGGGAGGTGGAAGGGGGATTCAGGATTGGGAGCTAATATACACCCATGGTGGATTCATGTCAATGTATGGCAAAACCACTACAGTATTGTAAAGTAAACTAAAGTAAAAATAAAATAAAATCAAAGCATCCACCTTGCAATGCAAGAGACACTGGTTCCATCCCCAGTTGGGAAGATCCCATATGCCGCGGGGCAGCTGAGCTCATGTGCCACAATTAATGAGCCCATGCTCTGGAACCCTCGAGCCACAGCTACTGAGCCCATGTGCAGCAACTGCTGAAGCTCGCGTACCTCAGGGCCTGTGCTCTGCAACCAGAGAAGC
>SJYH01002477.1:208055-232403 GCA_006408735.1 Sylvicapra grimmia
GAGAGGGGGATTCAGGATTGGGAGCTCGTATACACCCGTGGTGGATTCATGTCAATGAAACCAATATGGTATTGTAAAATAAAGTAAAAATAAAATTAAAAAATAAATAAATAAATAAAAATAAATTTGTATAGAGAAGGAAAAAAAAAAAAAAAGAGAGTCATGGAATAAAAGGATTGTAAGTAGCAGGAAAAGAGGAAAGAAGGCAGATCGTTAATGGCCTAAAGTGAGAACTAAGCATTATGGCACCAGTGCTCATTGGTTGAGATAAAAAGTTTTTTTTTAAGGTTTAAAAAGATGCTCACCTTTCTGGCTAATTAGCGCTATGAAGAATAAGTACATCAACTGGCAAGACCAAATATAGTATGCCTTGTATGTTTTAGAAGGTTGTTGTAAGAATTAAATATGGCAACATACATGAAAACAATTTGCCAATTATAAAGTTTTCCATAAACATGTAGTGTTACCTGAGCAGTCATTTCTTAGGGACCATCAATCTTGGGGTCACTAATTCCATTGGGGCTACATGGGCTTTCAGCCAGTGATTTTGGGGGAACGCTTCCCTTGATCAGCATGACAGAATTTGCTCCCATAATACCAAATATACTACTTGCAGACTATTTTATTTGCTTTAAAGGCCAAGGATATTTTCTTATTTTAAAAAAATGTGAAAGACTTTCTGTTTTTGAAACAATAAGTGGCACTGACATCTCTCAAGATTGAAAGCACTATTGTCTCATTTTAAGCACCCCCTTATTATTAGGCAAGGATGTTGCTGGCAGGAATGAATAATTAGGTAACTCTTTGTGGGCACATTTTATTCAGGTCCCAAGGGGAACGTGCAATTGTAACATCTCCTTGGATTATTTCACAAACATATGGCAACCGAAGCACCTGAGCCAGATGTACAAGCATATTATACCATGTCTGTTTTAACTTAAAACTGTGAAATACATCAGATGGTAGAGTTATTTTGGTCATGAACATCCATCATGATATAGTATCGAAACATTTTTTTTTTGTCCATTTTACTTGGACTGGAAATAATCAAGGACAAAATAGCTTGGAAATCATCTCTTGCAGTGGAAGATTCCAGGTAAAGTTCAAGACCTAGTGAAGTATATGGCCTGGATTTAAATGGGCCTCAGACATCTCCATATAGTTTAGTAGTGCCTTTTACCAATATTCACTGCTGGCAGGTCTGAATCTTAACTCAACCATGATTATTTTTGATTCTCTTTTCCTCATCTTGTGTTTTCACCCCTCTGGAGATGCATATGGATAGATTAATACAGAATTTTTAAAAAATAATGAGAATGTATTTTCTACTGATTCAGTAGGGAGTTTTTTGTGTTTTTCTTTTAGCCCATCTTATTATTACCACATTGGTTGCTTATTTTACTAAAGAGTCCTTCTCTGGTATCGGCTTCTTGGAATCATAGTTGTCTAAGCAGGCATGCTCATCTCATTTGCTGGTGGGAACACCACATTTCAAAGTGAATAATTTTTAACCTGAGTTACTTATGCTTCAGAATTAAAAAAAAAAAAAAAAAAAAGATGCCATTGGACTCCCAGTTGTACAGTGTTGAGCTTGGTCTGATAAGAAAATAAAGAATACATAGGCGTGGGCAACAATGCTTTCCCTTCAATACGTATGTGCAAATTCCATTCACATTAATGAGCACTCTGCAAGTGTACCGAAAAGGATGTAGACCTAGTCACAGCGGAATCTATTACTTTATCCAGTTTTTTTTTTAAGCCTTATATCATATTGCTGATCTTTTCCTGAGAAAGAGAAATACACAGTGCTGAGAAGATGTAAGCAGCATGGTGACAGCGGCACCAGGGAAAAAGTACTTCCTTTTTATAGCCAGTATGGCATAGAGCAGAGGCTTGGGGGTTGAATTACTGTGGTTGGCAAATGTTGAAGCTGACAGTAGAGGTCCACAGAGTCTTGGATAGTCTGCCTTTGTGTTACACCAAAATAAAGAAACAAAATATTTATGAACTTAATTCTGCCTCTCAATTCCTCCCNAAAAAAAAAAAAAAAAAAAAGATGCCATTGGACTCCCAGTTGTACAGTGTTGAGCTTGGTCTGATAAGAAAATAAAGAATACATAGGCGTGGGCAACAATGCTTTCCCTTCAATACGTATGTGCAAATTCCATTCACATTAATGAGCACTCTGCAAGTGTACCGAAAAGGATGTAGACCTAGTCACAGCGGAATCTATTACTTTATCCAGTTTTTTTTTTAAGCCTTATATCATATTGCTGATCTTTTCCTGAGAAAGAGAAATACACAGTGCTGAGAAGATGTAAGCAGCATGGTGACAGCGGCACCAGGGAAAAAGTACTTCCTTTTTATAGCCAGTATGGCATAGAGCAGAGGCTTGGGGGTTGAATTACTGTGGTTGGCAAATGTTGAAGCTGACAGTAGAGGTCCACAGAGTCTTGGATAGTCTGCCTTTGTGTTACACCAAAATAAAGAAACAAAATATTTATGAACTTAATTCTGCCTCTCAATTCCTACTCTCTTGGAAACGGCAATTCTCTGTGTGATGATACGTGTAACGTGCAGTTCAGATGAGTTCCTCGCCAATGTGATATTCCGGAAATGTGGTGCACCTGTGTTTTCTTGGTCACCCTGCTGCCACTGGGGTGCCTTAAAGCACTTTCTTTCAAATAAGTGAGTGGGAGGTGGTGGTGGTTGTGGGGGAGAGTCAGGGGGAGGGGAGGGATATGATCTTCCCTTTCCTCTTATTTTCCCATTTCTTCTCATTTGGAATGCCTTGGAACACACATTTAGTTTCAGGTTAAGATGTCAGGTTTATCTCAGTCCAGAGATGTTGACACATCCCCACCTGGGCCTGCGGAGGCCCTGTATGCCCTCATATTCAACCTATTTCACAGGGATGCAGCTGTATTTATAATATACACTCCTAATATTGCAGGACTGCTCAGGTCAGGGCTTCATGAGCCTCACGTATCAGACAGACAAGCCCACAAAACTGAGCAACACATTGAGGCCTCCTTCATAAAGCTGCCAACCCAACGTCCTCTCTCCAGGACCAGAGGGACCCCTGTGTATGAGTGACCCTCCACCCAGCAAGCCAACACGCTGATGAGTCTGACAGACGGACATTTAGGGCTGGGAGAAACCACAACAAGCCAAACAAGACGACTGCCCTGGCAGGCAAAACCAACCAGGAATACCAATTCTGCGCCCTTCCTTCATTTCCACCTCCAAAGATTTAGACTTCTGATGGTAAAAAGCAACAATGTTCTGACCTTAAAGGGCTGAGGTTCTGTCGCCACCGGTTGTTGAAAGAATCATGCCTCAGCAGCAGCGGGACCACTGGCCCCGGCAGCAGCCGCGGCGGCAACCACAGACAGCGGAGTTCAGTCCTATTGGCATCGCATTCTGAAAAGGGGAGGGCGGGGAGGGAGGGAGGCAGTCTATTGGCCTCAAAAGCTGAAACATCTGCTGGAGTTATTAACAGCTTTTTGGCTGAGTTCAGCAGCAGGGCACCTTGTGGTTGATAGATTCTTCTCTCAGCAATTCAAAACAATGCAGTTAAAGCAAATTTCTCATTTTCAGAGCACAGCTTAACGGGGCATACAGTATTTTAAAAATACTCATACTTAGGATAGTCAATAGTGGTGACTACAACCCAGGGTTACCTTCGGTCCTCCGTGGTGTTGTTAATTCTGCCAGGGTGGTGGCGTAACATGTATTTTTTTTTTCAAAGACCACGTAGTTCACGGTTAACTCACTTTGGAGGAATTTACATCATTTATGAAGTCAATGCAGATTATCCTACGGTGTAAATATTGGCGAACTGGATCAAACCACTTAGGAAGCTTGTGGCTCTCCTTTCCCAAAAGCGTACCTTAAACCTTTTAGGCTCAGAAGTCCAATTCCAGGAAAGGTTTTGAGGGGCCAGATTTTTGAAGCTGCAGTAAAATGGAATATATGGCAACAGCTTGGGCTGGAAGAGCCCAGGGTTGGAAGGCTGGTGGAGGCTAAAGGTTCTGGCTCTAGTCCTTGTCCTAAGTGGCTGTGTGAGCCCTTGTGGGAGGGGGGTCACTTCATCTTTCTGCCTCCATTTTTTCCTGAATGAGATGATGGAGCTTATTAAGGGGTATGAAAGTCAAAGCCACTCAGTCATGTCAAACCCTTTGCAACGCTATGGACTGTAGCCCACCAGGTTCCTCTGTCCATGGAATTCTCCAGGCAAGAATACTGGCGTGGGTAGCCATTCCCTCCTCCAAGGGATCTTCCCAACCCAGGGATTGAACCCAGGTCTCCTGCATTGCAGGTGGATTCTTTACCACCTGAGCCACCAGAGAAGCCCATGTATATCTCCAAATGCTTCCAGCCTTTTCTGCCATCCTGGGAACTGTGGCATTCAAATCCAATTTGAAAGTGTTCCTCTTATAATTCATGAATTGTTAACCAAGTTGAGACTGTTTGCCAATGTCTTTTTGTGTTAGCACATGACACTCTGTGTGGTATTTGGGTGGGGGCATCAGACAAACAAACTGTAACATTAAATAGCTCTGTCACTCACTTCAAGTGAATGCACCATATGCTGTAACAGACGTGGGCAAAATACAACCAGGCCTAGCTGGATTTCCTAGTCTGTTAGTTTCTTTGGCCAGATGAGTGTCCAGCCCAAGGAAGGGTCACACATAACTTTGGGATCTACTGATCCAGTGTGATAACTTCAGCAGAACAAAGAGGGTGATGAGGGAGAGAGAATGCTGAGGAGGAGGATTGAATGCCTTCAATCTTTCCCAGCATCAGAGGCGGGCTAGCACCTGTGATGAGGCTGAAGTCTTCCCCATCCCTCTTTCATCATTGCCCCTGTGCCCAGCACAGCATGTTCTTGTTCTGTCACTGAGCTGTGTCCAGTTCTTTGTGACCCCATGNTTTTTTTTTTTTTCAAAGACCACGTAGTTCACGGTTAACTCACTTTGGAGGAATTTACATCATTTATGAAGTCAATGCAGATTATCCTACGGTGTAAATATTGGCGAACTGGATCAAACCACTTAGGAAGCTTGTGGCTCTCCTTTCCCAAAAGCGTACCTTAAACCTTTTAGGCTCAGAAGTCCAATTCCAGGAAAGGTTTTGAGGGGCCAGATTTTTGAAGCTGCAGTAAAATGGAATATATGGCAACAGCTTGGGCTGGAAGAGCCCAGGGTTGGAAGGCTGGTGGAGGCTAAAGGTTCTGGCTCTAGTCCTTGTCCTAAGTGGCTGTGTGAGCCCTTGTGGGAGGGGGGTCACTTCATCTTTCTGCCTCCATTTTTTCCTGAATGAGATGATGGAGCTTATTAAGGGGTATGAAAGTCAAAGCCACTCAGTCATGTCAAACCCTTTGCAACGCTATGGACTGTAGCCCACCAGGTTCCTCTGTCCATGGAATTCTCCAGGCAAGAATACTGGCGTGGGTAGCCATTCCCTCCTCCAAGGGATCTTCCCAACCCAGGGATTGAACCCAGGTCTCCTGCATTGCAGGTGGATTCTTTACCACCTGAGCCACCAGAGAAGCCCATGTATATCTCCAAATGCTTCCAGCCTTTTCTGCCATCCTGGGAACTGTGGCATTCAAATCCAATTTGAAAGTGTTCCTCTTATAATTCATGAATTGTTAACCAAGTTGAGACTGTTTGCCAATGTCTTTTTGTGTTAGCACATGACACTCTGTGTGGTATTTGGGTGGGGGCATCAGACAAACAAACTGTAACATTAAATAGCTCTGTCACTCACTTCAAGTGAATGCACCATATGCTGTAACAGACGTGGGCAAAATACAACCAGGCCTAGCTGGATTTCCTAGTCTGTTAGTTTCTTTGGCCAGATGAGTGTCCAGCCCAAGGAAGGGTCACACATAACTTTGGGATCTACTGATCCAGTGTGATAACTTCAGCAGAACAAAGAGGGTGATGAGGGAGAGAGAATGCTGAGGAGGAGGATTGAATGCCTTCAATCTTTCCCAGCATCAGAGGCGGGCTAGCACCTGTGATGAGGCTGAAGTCTTCCCCATCCCTCTTTCATCATTGCCCCTGTGCCCAGCACAGCATGTTCTTGTTCTGTCACTGAGCTGTGTCCAGTTCTTTGTGACCCCATAGACTTCAGCACTCCAGGCTCTTCTGTCCTTCACTATCTCCTGGAGTCTGCTCAAATTCACGTCCGTCGAGTTGGTGATATCATCCAAGCATCTCGTCCTCTGTTGTCCCCTTCTCCTCCTGCCTTCAATCTTTCCCAGCATCAGGGTCTTTTCCAATGAGTCAGCCAAAGTCTTGGAGCTTCAGCTTTAGCATCAGTCCTTCCAATGGATATTCAGGGTTTTTTTTTCCTTTAGGATTGACTGGTTTGATATCCCTGCAGGCCAAGGATCTCAAGAGTCTTCTTCAGCACCACAATTTGAAAGCATCAATTCTTGAGCACTCAGCCTTCTTTATGGTCCAACTCTCACATCCATGCATGACTACTGGAAAAACCATAGCTTTGACTACACGGACCTTCGTCAGCACAATGATGTCTCTGGTTTTTAATATGCTGTCTGGGTTTGTCATTGCTTTCCTTCCAACGAGCAAATGTCTTTTAATTTCATGGCTGCAATCACCATCCACAGCACAGGACAGGAGAGAGAAATTTGCTGAGTCACTCTTTCCTTAAGCACACTGATGATCTGATCCTTCACTGCAGTGGGGAATGATATAAGATGGACTGTACTCCTCTTTCCTGCATTCTGATCCAGGCATCTCTAGCAACAGAGTCAGTATTTTTATCTATTCAAAAAGTATCCTGGTTGGTTCTAAGATAAATGTACACCCTGACGGGCAAGGGTCTCATGAATGTGGGGCTGCTTCTAGCCTCTATAACCAGCTTTTGTCATGAGGCTGAGGGCACATGGTCCAAGTCTAACAGATGTGTTTGGTCCTTGACTTCAGGTTTCATTCACACCTGCTAGGAGTCTGGCAGGTAAAGTAAGTGAAAACAAACAGAAGCCTTTCCATGCTGCCTTTAAAAAGGCCCTTTCCAATGTGTCTTTCAGATAAAGCCCTGTGTCTTTCAGATAAAGGAGAAGAGTACCCTCAAATTCCTGTAAACCCATTTGGGCAGTACCAGCCTTGATTTGCAGATTGACACAGCTGATGTCAGGCCTCATCCCCTAAGAGTACCAGCCCCTGTGCTGCCCTGAGGTTGGCTGTTGCCAGGAGAGGCTCGTCCACTAACTATCAACACCTAGAACCCTGTGTGAGCAGCTCCAAGCAGCTTGCTGAGAACTTCTGATGGGGGAGAGAGCAATCCCAGGGCAGACCCCCAGTCTCTCACAGGGGCATCCGACATGCCCCTGGCTCTGTGACACAGGTGCCCTGCAGTGTTCCTGTGTCACATGGACGCTGTCACCTCGTGCCATATTAAGGCAGCCCCCAGTGGGCAGATGCCGGCCCAGGTAGTCCAGTGTAGGCAGAGCATACGGCCCCAATCTCCACTATGAAGTCATGCCTGAATTCTTCCAGAGACAGAGGAGATGAGAAAGGAAGATCCAGCCTTTCCTGAGAAGACAGTGACCAAGGTTTCTGGGTCAATGGGATGCTCAGCTCCTGAAACAGTGCTAGTGAACTTGGGGGCTGCAGACTCTGAGAAGGCCCACACACACCCTGCAGCTTGTTCAGTAGGTCCCAGCCGAAGCCTGGGGACTTAGGCTTAGGTGACGGCAGCTCCCACCCACGGGTTGCCGAATGGAAACCTATGGCCACAGGGTGACCTTAAGCTGGCCTTTCACAGACTCTTAAACAAAGAAATTAGGTTGATGGGAAATAAATATCAATGGATTTCTCTCCATCCCTAAATATCAACTGATCTACACAAAGGCAAGTATAACATGTCCTCATATCTTGTGTCATCTAGAACACAGATGTTAATTTGCTGGAAGTGTGTGTGTGTGAATTTTAAGCACAGTATCATCTGTCATGTCAGGGCATGCATAAGACCAATAGAATATTTTTTTTGTACTGCTGGGTAAAAAGTGATAGTATTCCACTTGAACCCATATTTGATAACTGTCATATTAAAACAATTCTAATTCAGACTCAAAGATTATGTGCAGTGTTTAGTAAAATTAAGAAATAGGAATTAGGAAATCCATGGGCTGTCTTTATTTTGACCTTGACACTAATAGTTAATTTTGAGTAAGTTGCTCAAACAGTACATAATAATTTGCCTATTCCCTAAGTCAGACTAAGCATTGTCATCACTTACTGGTAAATATAAGGCATCATACTTTTGCAGAATGACTATGGAAATTTAGGGGTTTAATAATAATTGAATTACAACCTATTATCTTAGATTGGTAGAATTGTTGGTAGCATTGTTCTTCTATAAAGTGAAATAAATCTTATAAAGATTTGTTATTTAAATCAAGGCTGTTTCTTAGTGTTGCTTCACAGATGAACGATAAAGGAGATAATGTAATCTCAGTATTCTACAGCAAAGCAACTCTGTCCTCAGAGTATCCAAGGGACAACAAAGGTCACCAGGTCAATTCTCAGCATTAAATGAGGATAGAGACTTACAGAGGTTAAGCCTCATCCAAGGCTACACAGGGCAGTTGCTTTAAAACATACTCCCTTTCTCAGGATAGTTGTAATGGCAAAACCAAACTCCCTTACAAGATATGTTATCAAACAGAGTAAGTTGTCTAAGACAGGATGCCAATCATATTCTCTTTCTCTTTCACATATTCCCTAATGCTTTTCTTTTATAGAGGAGTATTTAGTGTCTGGTCCAAAAGGAATAGAAAATTTTGCTCCTGAAATCCTCCAGTGGAAAGTCTGAATTGATACCTATGAATAACCTTTGTCAACTCACCAATGAATAAATAAGTATTTTGATGTACTGAAATATTGGGCTGGCCAAAAGTTTTGGGGTTTTCCATAACATCTTATGGGGATTCCTGCAGTAAAAAAAAAAAAAAAAACCTGCCTGCCAATGCAGGAGATGTAAGAGACATGGGTTTGATCCCTGGGTCAGAAAGATCCCCTGGAGGAGGGCAAGGCAACCCACTCCACTCATGCTCGGAGAATGCCATGGACAGAGAAGCCTGGCGGGCTATATGGTCCATAGGGTTTCAAGGAGTCAGACATGACTGAAGTGAATTAGCAGACATGCGCACATAACATTTTACAAAAAAAACTTGAATGAACGTTTTGGCCAACTCAGTAGCAAAGTGTTAGTCACTTAGTCGTGCTCGACTCTTCGGTGCCCCATGGACTGTAGCCCTCCAGCCTCCTCTGTCCATGGAATTTTCCAGGCAAGAATACTGAAGTGGTTTGCCATTTCCTTCTCCAGGACATCTTCCATAAAAAATATGTTAGCTTCAACTATAAGGAAGGAGTTCTGGGAAGAGATACCAATATTGTTGAATACTGAGATACCAATATTGTTGAATACTCTTTGTGTTCCAGACACCCTGCTAAGAAGATTTTAAAGTATATGATTTATGTTCATATCTCAGTCCTGCAAATAGGCTGTCTCACAGATGGAGACACTGAGACCCAGAGAGGGGAAGGACATTCCCAATGCTACTATGTGGTAAACATGGGCCTTAATTTCAGGCCACCTTAACCTGTTCTCTTTATTTACCCATATGTGCCACATATATGCAGAAGGATTTACATTCAAAGGAATACGCATAGTAAGTGATGGGCATTATAAGTGATACCCATTATGAGAGTATGGAGGAGAGATCACTGATACCCCAGAATGAGTCCATTATGAATCCTGGATTAGAGTGGTCAGGTACTAGGTTTCATTGAGGCAATGGAATGAGCAATGTCCTGAGGAATGGGTAGACTTTGATAGGTAAATATGATAGGGAAAGACATTTTATTTGAGGAAAATAGATCCCAGCAGGAAATGCACCCTAAAAAAGCATGAGTAGATCATCTTGGCTAAAAAGGAAGGTTTCCTTTGTGAAGTCACGAAACAAAGTCCAAAGAAACTTGGGTTTGGACTCAAAAAATTCAAAGCCAGTGTAAAATGTTTGGATTTAATACTTTGGGTAAGAGAAAAAGGTTGCTTGGAGATAGATTAGAGAACCAGAAAAAGGAGGCAGGGAGGGTTTCTCAGAATGGCAGTCCAGGTGGTGGTGATGATGATGGTAGTGATACAATGAAATTAGATGAAAAGGAACTTATAAGGGAAAATAAGCCCTGTTCCAAAGAGATGTGGTCACTGATCGTAAATCATTCCAGGTATTATTCTAGGTGGAAGGACCTGGACTAATAAAGGTTATCCAATTTGTTTTGCTTAGATTCATCTGTTGACTGCTCAATTGCTGGAAGCTTGCTGTGTACTTGGTCCTGTTCTGTTGTCTACAGATATAACAAGTGAACCAGGCAGCTAGACTCTTTGCTCCTGGGAACTCACCTTCTAGTGGATGATCTGGGGGCTGTGGCTTAGGTTGATACAGTGGGGGGACCTCATAGGGGAGAATTAGTTTTGTTTAAGAAGATAATTAGTTGGAGGTGAGATTTAGGTTGCCCAGGTTAAAATGTAGATGAAGCAAGTGATAATAAAGAAATATTTTAGTAGGGAGATCAGACTTAGATAAATTAGAAAGCCCTATAGGAGAAATGAATGGAGAAGGAAATGGCAACCCACTTTAATATCCTTTCCTGGAGAATTCCATGGACTGAGGAGCTTGGTGGGCTGTGGTCCGTGGGGCTGCAAGAGTCGGACATGACTGAGTGACTAATACACACGGGAGAAGTGAAAAGGCATTCTTTTCATAATGTCCCTTACATGCCCCTTGAGTCTGCTTTTATCTTTAGTTTTATCCTAGTCTCTGAATCCACATTTCTCATGCACTTTATGGTGTCACTAAATTTTTGCCTATCAAGGAAGTGTAAGATTTGAATAATTCTATTTGCTTGTAGCACAGGAGGATAGCCAACTATGTTTGATTGCTTCAGAAGAGTTATGAAATTTTTTATTCCATGAAATTCTTTAGGGCAGTGCACCTCAAAATTTAATGTGCACATAAATCACCTTAGGATCATGTTAAAATGCAGCTTTGGATTCCATATATCTGGGTGGGGCCTGCAATCCTGCATTTCTAAGTTCCTAGATACTGCTGCTATCAGTGGTCCTCAGATCTAATCTTGAAGCTACGGCATCATTGTATTATTAAATCTCACATTGCTCTCTACCATGACTGTTACTGAAAACTACTTTTTGCATCTTGTAGGTAAAAACATATTAGGACAAAGATGATAAAAACAAAGGAATGTAAACTTTGTGGGAGAAAAGGCATGTAAAATTTTGCTATGTAGCCAAGAATATGATATCAATGACCAAAAAGAAGGGCAGATGTGTTATGGGAAATGACTTCCAGGTTGGATAGTCCAAGAAAGTTTCATAGAAAAGGATGCTTTTGAGCAGGTCGGGATTACAGTAGGGAAAGAAGGAAAGAAAAAGAAAAATCAGAAGATAACATCAGTGCCATATTATTTTGATTACTGTAGATTTGTAACACATTTTGATAGCTTAGTGCCAAGCCACCTATCATTATTCCAATCTCTCAAAATTTTTTGTTTGTTGTTTTGTTTTGGTTTTATGTGAGCCTTACATCATCATGAAGTTTCAGAAAAAAAAATGTATTGAGAATGATCGTATTTCATTAAGTGTAAGGATTATTTGAGGCAGTATTGACATTTTTCTAAGGCTAAGTTTTTCTGTTTCTCCATTTATTATAGTCATTATCCTCTTCCGTAGAAGCCATTGCCTTCTCCAAGAAGTTGACAGTCTTCTGGAAATAGTTTCCTTTTGGGTAGATTTTTGTTGTTGTTAGCTCCTATATGTAATTCTTTCTTTACTGTTGTTATTAATAATTTTTGTGTGTGTGACTGACTTTGGCATGCCTAGTATTACCTTTGCTTTTGGGAATTATACCCTCTAGTAAGGNCTGATAGTAGTCTCTTATGATCCTTTGTATTTATTGGATTGCCATGTTTCTAATCCACAATGCTTTTCTTTTGTCTATCACCCGGGTCGGATCCCTGGGTCGGGAAGATCCCCTGGAGAAGGCAATGGCAACCTACTCCAGTACTCTTGCTTGGAAAATCCCATGGATGGAGGAGCCTAGTAGGATACAGTCCATGGGGTCACAAAAAGTTGGACACGACTGAGAGACTTCACTTTCACTCCTTCCCTAAGTGATGTCATCTAGCCCTACAGTTACTACCATTTATATGCTGACAATTCTAAGGTTTATCTATAGCCCCAACATTTCAAGAGAATTTGATTAATAATGTACTTCCTGTTTAACAACTGTATTTGACTGTCCAATACTCAGTTAAAATTAAGCTTGTCTAATGTCAAAAAATGAATTCCTAATTCTGAATCCTTTTTACACTTACACCTCCTCCAGGAAAAAGAAAATGAAAGGAATAAGTAAAAATAAAGGCCCCTCAGATTCATACTACTGCTCAGGACAGACAGTCTGTCTTCCATAATTTTATCAATAAGGAAAGGTGAAAAACTGAAATAAGAATAACCAGTACAGTCATTCTGCCAAAAAATAAATGTATGCTTTAAAAAAATGATGGGAGTTTGTTTAAAGCACATAGGAGTGAACCTGAAGAAGTTCATAATGGGCCAAAGTTTGAACAATTTGATCAACAAAATAAATACTGAGAATTTGGGGGCTTAACTCATAGATCTACTGCACCTGGATATGATAAATATAGGTAGAAGTTTGCAAAGACACATGGTTTGAATAGCTTCAGAGTATTTCCCCTAAAATATATTTCTTTACTCTGAATATTTCAGAGAAACTCAGAAGACACCATCATAATCAATTGATTGTTTAGTATCTCAAGTGATAAGAGCATTATATTGACTTAATGTACTCTTTGATAAACACACTGGAAAGGATGAAATAGTTTTCTGTGGTATTCTGGTTAAAACAGCATAAAATCATCTCATTCCAGTCATGAGAAAACATCAGATCTAAATTCAATTTGAGGGACATCTACAAAATAATTCTCCAAAAAAAAAAAAAAAAAAACTGCAATAAGCTATCACCTCACACAGGTCAGAATGACCATCATTAAAAGGCTACAAACAATAAATGCTGAAGAAAGTGTGGAAAAAAAATAAATAAAAAAGGGAAGATTGAGGAACTACTAAGATTGGAGGGCATTAAGGAAAAATAAAAACTCTGTGCAACATCACACACCTGCTAGAATAGTCGAGAGAGGAAATGTNCTAAACTTTTCAAGTCCTGAGTTCTTGTAGTTTCATTTCTTCTCTTGAACTTTTCAGGACAGACATATGGGTGACATTTAATTTTATCCCTCAAATTTCTGAGATTCTTATACACACATTCAAAAAATGTGTTAGGTATAAAATTGTTGGGCCACAACTTCTTCTTATAAAAAAATCTTTACATAGTTGTTCCATTGATTATGCCATTTACAGGAATATGAGACTGGAATAAGTTTGTTTCTTTGTAGAATAATCATTTTCCCCCTACCTTGAATGGCAGAGACTGAATGCCAGCTCTCTGGTCTCAGATCAAAAGATGTACAGAAAAGGACACGTTAGCTAAGCTGCAATTAGATCCTCAGGCTTTGGGCACTTCCATGAAGCTTGGGGTGATGACACATTGCATTATTCAGGTAGCTCCTGCTTTTCCCAAGCATGCTTGGGTGGTGGCATGTTTATAGAAACAAATAGAAAGCTTAAAGACTTCTGGTGGGTAAGATAAAGAAGGAAGACGTGTAATCCGAGGTACACCTTGAGATATAATATGTTTGCCAGGTCAAGGAATGGTAGATGGAAACAATTCACGCAAAGAAACAGCATGAATGCACAGCACAGAGATGGAAAAGCAGGCCATCTCACAAAAGTAATCCACAGGGTACATGAAGGGAATAGCTGGGGCTGAGGCTAAGCCAGTGGGATGGGGCCAGGTGCAGCGATACCTTAAGAAAAATGGGTGTTATTCTGAAGGTAATAATCACCTAAACCAATGAGGAAGCATCCAAAGTGAAAAAGTGCCATTAGTCCTGTACTTTAGATTTATTATGCTGGTGGTCTGCATGGAATTTTGAGGGCAGGCCATTTGGAAGCCTAGATGAGAGACAAAGATCTGGAGTTGGGCAGTAGAAATGGATCAGAGACAAATGAAGCACATGTTTTGGTGTTTGAATTGACAAGATATGTAAGAAATGTGAAGGCAGAGAGAGACAGAGGAACCAAGATGGCTCCTGTTTCCTGGGCATATACAGAAGCTGTCTAAAGAGACAGATGTAAATAGGAAGTTTCCAGGTGAGGGAGAACTCTGGGCTGGTGAAATAGAATGGGCCTGTGTGAATGGGAGACAGTGAGGTTATTCAGAGAGAGATGATGAAAGGTGAAGCAAGAAGCGAAAGTTGAGGCCAAACACAACAAAGAAGGTGGGTGAGTCAAGAGCTGAAAACCCACCTAGGATGTGCCAGTTAAGCAATTATTAGTGACCACTGCTTGAGGAGTTCCAGTTCAGTGGGGGAGTAGAAGGCAAGTAACAAGGATTTTGAGAGAAATTAGGAAAGAGCACTCATGTCCTTCTTCTAGAAGCCAGAGGCAAAAGGAAAAGAGAAGTACGTAGGTAGCTGATGCAGAACTAGGAATTTTGTTTGCTTAATTTTTAAGAATGTAACTAAGGAAGCAAGTCCTCCAATTAAGTTTGGCTTATCCTGAATCTCCAAGATACTTTTTATTTTATTTCTTTGACTGAACCATAGGATCTGCCTGCATTTCCAGTAATTTATTTTTTCTTCTTTTATCTTCTAAATATTTACATTTTTCCCCAAAAGTTGTTCAATTGTATTTTAACATTTTTCATCTTACTAACTCTGCTTGTTAGAGAAAAACCAGAATTTCATTGAAATCAGCAACCTAGAATTGGAAGACATCTTGGATCAATTTGTCTAACCTATTCTTCCAAAGTTGTAATTTCCTTTCAGCATCCTTAACATATTTCCAGTGACAGTAAGCTACTACTTCAAAGGCAAGTCAATCACTTTGGTTGGACATACCACACCTAACAGCATGTCTGTGTTAATTCAGAAGGCATGTGTTAAGCTGCAAGTAATAGATGACTCCAAGTCAAAACTGTTTCGACAAAGATGAAAATATTTTATCGAATAAGAATTGCTCAAGTAGGCAAGTTTCAGAGTTCGTAAAATCAGTGTTTCAACACAATATCAAAGACCCAGGATTTTTTCCATCTTTTTACTCTGCCGTTGTTCGTGTATCTGCTTAGCTTCCTCACTGTCACAATATGGCTGCCAGTACTCTGGGCATCACATGCAATCATTAGATGTCTCGCAGAAGGAAGCAGGACATACCCGTTTAGTATCTTTCTGTTGTTACTGAGGATACCTTTTCCATGCATCCTGGAAACTATCAGGAGAAAACTATCAGGAGACTCCCACCTCAGCATCACATAAATAGCAAAGAGCATGGATAATGAGCCACACAGTCTGGGTTTGTATTCTAGTTCTAACTTTATACTTCCTTAAGCCTCTCTTGGAGAAGGCAGTGGCACCCCACTCCAGTACTCTTGCCTGGAAACTCTCATGGACGGAGGAGCCTGGTAAGCTGCAGTCCATGGGGTCGCTAAGAGTCGGACACGACTGAGCGACTTCACTTTCACTTTTCACTTTCATGCATTGGAGAAGGAAATGGCAACCCACTCCAGTGTTCTTGCCTGGAGAATCCCAGGGATGGCAGAGTCCAATGGGCTGCCGTCCGTGGGGCAGAGTCCAATGGGCTGCCGTCCGTGGGGTCGCACAGAGTTGGACACGACTGAAATGACTTAGCAGCAAAGCCTCTCTAGCTCTCAGTTTTCTGAACTTCAAAACTTATACACTCATACAACTTCCTTCATAGGGTCTGTTGTTGGAATTAGCATTAATAAAGTACTTTATTGTATGCCTGGCATACAATAAGTGCTCAGTAAGTTTTTATTATTATGCATTCAACAATCCTAATTGAGCTACATGCCCTTCACTTAATCAGTTACTGGCAAAAGAAATGGGGTTATTCTGATTGGCTTTGAAAACTTAATATTTATCCCTGAAATGGGAGGCTAACAAGGTATATCTGCTGCTGCTGCTGCTGCTAAGTCGCTTCAGTCGTGTCCGACTCTGTGCGACCCCATAGACAGGAGCCCAACAGGCTCCCCTGTCCCTGGGATTCTCCAGGCAAGAACACTGGAGCGGGTTGCCATTTCCTTCTCCATTGTGTGAAAGCGAAAAGTGAAAGTGAAGTCGCTCAGTCGCATCCGACTTCTAGCGACCCCATGGACTGCAGCCTACCAGGCTCCTCCATCCATGGGATTTTCTAGGCAAGAGTACTGGAGTGGCTTGCTATTGCCTTCTCCGAACAAGGTATATCTACATACAGATATATGAATAAATCTTGGGCTCTATTAACCGAGATAGGAGAAAGGATGGATGGCTCTTGGGGAGACAACTAATAGTGTTGACCATGGAAGGCACAATTTGCCATTTGTTGTCACTCCATTCATTTGCAGACTTTGGTAATATTGGGAGAAGGAATTATAAGCAAAGACAATATTATGGTTAATATATACTAGTGATACATTGAAATACACACATTCTAAGTAGATTCATGCTTGAATCCTGCTAAGTAAAACCTGAAAATACACTTTAAATATGTAACAATTAGTTTCAATATCATTCCAAGTAGCAGTTTAAAAGAACTTGTATTTTTATATCAATTTTCAAAGCTTTATTTACTTACCTTTTCCCATTCAATTCTCACAGCAGTCAGGTGATGAATGATAGGACTGGTATGAGTACCATCTTGCGGATGATGAAATTGAGGTTCTTCAAAATCTGGTGGGAACTCTAGATACAGAGGTAAGAAGTAGCAGGATTAATACTTAAATTCAGATCACCCATTTCCTAGTAAGAAGTCTTTCTCCTCTCTCACAGTGCCTTTCTTATATAATAAAGACATTCTGAAATGCTTTCATTAGTCACCACTAGCAGTGGCTCACTTCAATCTTACAGCCAAAGATGAAACACAATGTGCCAAGTATATGCCAGACTATGTGAGCACAGAGCTGACCATGACACCCTGAGCACCATATATTCTCAGAGACGTCAACACACACATTTACGCGTCACAGTTCTATGGAGGGTTATCTGGAGTCTTGTATTATTATGAACATCCTTTCTTCAAGTGCTCAGTATTAATTGCTAACTTCTAATTTTTTTTTTAAACCAAAATTGGCACTGGGCTGTTTGGCACTCTGATGCCAGGGAATATGATCTATGAGAAAGCTTTTCACAAACAGGACTGATCACCTAAGAAAAACAGTTTCATCCCAGAAAGGTAAAATTTGGATAAACCTTCATTTAAAGCTAGGTAAAATTGCCCATAACTTACAATTTTTCTTTAAATTTTTTTTTTCATAATCAGTGGAATGGGGTGGTTAGTGACCTTTAAAGAACTTTAATTACCATTTCATTAGAAAGTATTTGGCAGGTTTTGTAAGACTGCTGTAATCATTGTTATTTACATCATGATATGCTCAATGTCTCTGCCAGAGACCCCAGCTGGGGCCCCTGCTCTCTGGACATCTGGCTAAATGATTCTACACCCCATTTCCATGGTTTGTGACAGCCCAGTAGGCCTCCTTGTGATTTCTAAGTATTTCTAGAACTTACTTTTTTATGATTTTCTTTGCCTTTATGCTCTAAGAGCCAACGATACTGAGGGTCTGCTCCAAATGAACCAGATATGAGGCCTCAATCTCTTCACTGGTTTCTAAAACAACAAAAAGAAAAATAAAACCCAAATCATTCACTCTAAACATTTCACGAATTAAATAACCCTCCTGAGGATTTGGGGATCCACAGGGCCAGGCTACACTGAGAATCATGTAGACTCCCACTCTCATATCCTGTCTGGAATAAATGGAACATTACTCCTCTCTCAGACACACCTGATCGNGAAAACCCAAATCATTCACTCTAAACATTTCATGAGTTAAATAACCCTCCTGAGGATTTGGGGATCCACAGGGCCAGGCTACACTGAGAATCATGTAGACTCCCACTCTCATATCCTGTCTGGAATAAATGGAACATTACTCCTCTCTCAGACACACCTGATCGCTTCATGCCCAAGGTCCCACATTCTCATGTTTCATTTTCAGGCACCTGTCAGGGTACTTTTTCTTACTCTTCTTTTTCTAGGAGGAAATCAGGTGTCAATGGCTAGCATCAAATCGTGTCTTTCCATTTTTTTACATTTGTAATTCACCTTGTTCAGTGTCTGAACTTAAAGTATAAACATATGAAAAGCTTACTTGGCCCAACTTTCCCCCCCATTCTTTTCTGAGGTGAAACCATAAATTAGAATAGAGGTTGGCAAACTATGGCTTATGGGCCATATCTGGCCACACTCATTTATTACCATTTTTTGGCATCCTTTTTTAAAATTTTTATTTTATACTGGAGCTTATAGGTGATTTACAATGTTGTGTTAGCTTCAAGTGTACAGCAAAGTGACTCAGTTATACATGTAGGTCCTGCTTATTTATTTTATATACATTAGTGTGTATATTTCTGTTAATTCCAACCTTCTAATTCATCTGCCCACTCCCCCCAGCACATTTCCCCTTTGGTAACCATGTGTTTGTCTTCTAAGTCTGTGAGTCTATTTCTGTTTTGTAAGTATGTTCATTTTCTAGATTCCACATATAAGAGATAACATGATATTTGTCTGTCTCCCCTACTTTACTTAGTATGGTCATCTCTATGTGCATCAAAGGCTGGTTTCACACTCATTACAATTGCTGAGTTGAACAGTTGCAACAGAGACCACCAAGCCCATTAAGCCAAAAATATTTGCAATCTGGCCCTTCACAGAGGAAGTCTGCCTTGATATAGGCAACTCTGTTAGGGGTACTTTACCTGCACCTAAGGCTTTACTATTGGAGAAGGAAATGGCAACCCACTCCAGTATTCTTGCCTGGAGAATCCCAGCGACGGAGGAGCCTGGTGGGCTGCCATCTTTGGGGTCGTACAGAGTTGGACACGATTGAAGCAACTTAGCAGCAGCAGCAGCAGCAGCAGCAAGGCTTTACTATTCATGGCATTTTCATACACCTTATATATCTTGATCATCTAGAACCTCTGAAATACCTATTCTCATTTTATAGTAAGAAAATTGGAAGGTGACTAGCTCAAGATTACACAGGTAGTATGTGACAGATCTGGGATTAGTACAGGTTGACCGGTTCACACCTGCCAGAGGATGCCCTTTGGAGAGCAGGGGAACTGATCTGCCACTGAAAGAGGAGAGACCCACTTGTCTTCCAGCTCTTGTGATGGTAGGAGATGGGTCATTTTTGTTTGGCCCTTTTCTGCTCACTCCTGAATTCTTGAGGTAAATTTGCCAGCTCACTCCCCCTCCCCTAATCTACTAGTGGGTAGGAGAATCTAAAATGGAGATGAGACAACTGCAGATTAGTTCTTTTTAACTCTGCACTCGTCTGGAGTAGGAGTAGAAGGCATGGAAATGCCCGAGAGTCCAAGAGTTAGAGAAGGATGCAAAGAGGTCTCAGAGCCCAGCTCCTGCTTTGGATTTGGAACAGTTGGCTTGGCCATCTCACTCTGAATTCAGTGCTCTTTCCACTAAAATAATAAGCATACTGCTGGACAGTGATGGCACAAAGTAAAGTGTTAGCCGCTCAGTCATGTCTGACTCTTTGCAACCCCTTGCGCCGTAGCCCACCAGGCCCCTCAGCCCATGGGACTTTTCCCAGGCAAGAATATTGGAGTGGGTTGCCATTTCCTTCTCCAGGGCATCTTACCGACCCAGGGATCGAACCCAGGTCTCCCTCATTGCAGACTGATTCTTCACCATCTGAGCCGCCAGGGAAGACGGCGATGACACAAATGATTTATAATGCAAGGAAAATGCAGAGAAGAGATGAAATTGTGTACTGGTTTCCAAATGTGACTGTCCTCAATTCCTTCCCTCTCTGTAGATGCATGATGCTCCTCCCATCAAGTGAGTGGCAGAGTCTAATTCCTTTCCGCTTGGATATGAGTGATCTGTGGGACAGGTTTGAGGTGGAAGAGCCACGCTGGAACTTCTGACACGTCTCAGGATATAAAAAACCCTCTGCTTGGGTCTCTTAGAAAGCTCACCCTGAGACATTCCCTCTCAGAAACTAGCTGTCATGCTGGGAGAAATGAAAGCCACATTTCTTGAAAGGCTGCAGACAGGTGTTCTAGTCAAAAGCCTCAGCTCATCTCTCGCCAGCAGCCAGCATCAGCGTCCACCCATGTGAGAGTGCCATCTTGGATGGCCAGTCCAGTGGAGTCTTTGAATGACAGTTTGAGATATCTTGAGTGGGAAGCACCCAGACAATCCATAAAAACTGTGGTAGTTAACATATTGTTGTTTCAAGCCACCACATTTTTTTGCATAGTCGTATGCAGCTATTCTGTGTGTGCTCAGTCACATCTGACTCTTTTAAGACCCCATGGACTGTAGCCTGCCAGGATCCTCTGTTCATGGAATTTCCTAGGCAAGAATACTGGTGTGGGTTGCCATTTCCTACTCCAGGGGATCTTCCTGACTCAGGGGTCAAACCCACATCTCCTGTATCTCCTGCACTGGCAGGCAGATTCTTTACCACTGCACCACCTGGGAAGCAAAAGGCTTAGGAAGAAAAAGATAATTTAGGAACACACAAGAAAAATGCACATATTTTATGAAATCAGTCAAATCAACCAAGGAATCCATTGTCTGATTACCATCAGAAAAAAGAATCCCCTCAATGGAAATTTGTTATATGACTCAGGGAACTCAACCTAGGGTTCTGGAACAACCTAAAGGAGTAGGAAGGGGTGGGAGGTGGGAGAGAGGTCCAAGAGGGAGGGGACATTTGTATACCTATGGTCGATTCATGTTGATCTATGGCAGAAATCAATACAGTATTGTAAAGCAGTTATCATTCAATTAAAAATAAATTTTAAAAAAGAGTGTATGGCAGAAGAGCTTCCCGGGAATGACAACCAGAAAGATAAAAAAGAATAAAGAATCCCCTAAAGGTACTGTGTGGAGAAGGAAGTGGCAGCCCACTCCAGTACTCTTGCCTGGAAAATCCCATGGACAGAAGAGCCTGGTAGGCTGCAGTCCATGGGGTCGCAAGGAGTCAGACACAACTGAGCGACCTCACTTTCACTTTTCACTTTCATGCATTGCAGAAGAAAATGGCAACCCACTCCAGTGTTCTTGCCTGGAGAATTCCAGGGACGGGGGAGCCTGGTGGGCTGCCGTCTATGGGGTCGCAGAGAGTCGGACACGACTGAAGCGACTTAGTAGCAGCAGCAGCAAAGGTACTGTGACAAAGCAAGGTTTCAGGTTCCTTCTGCCTCTTAATCCTTTTGGGGGAGAGGTGGGGATGGAAGTACAGGTGAGGAGTGAGTTGTGTGCAGGAGGGAAGAGGTCCTTTTAGAACAATAATGCCTCAAGGTCATGTTCATCATTAGCAAGAGATGGTTTCCTCTTGCAGAGACTTCAAGCACAAGAATCTTATCCTACTTCTGGGGAAAATTAAAGAAGTACTGAACAGAAATTTCTAAACACCTCCCTGGGACCGAGCCAAGAATGAGGATCTGCAAAAGTTTGACTTAGAGAAGTAGACCCTTGCTTGGGGGAAGGACTAGGGGGGAAAGGGAGAAGAGGAATGTTGGAGAGACTCCAGGTACTGGCAGGTTTCCATCTGAGCTCACTGTGGATGCCCTGAAAGGCAGTCTTACAGGAAGGGGGAAGAAATATTTTGTTCTAGCTTCTGTTCTTCACATGTACTCCCAACCGGCTGAGAAAAATAAGATTGTCTATGCACCCCACGGTGAATGAACTGTGTCCACGCTTTACAATCTCATTAGTGTCTAGATTTGAATGAGCTCGTTTTTCTCACAGAAAGAAAGCTGTCCATCTTGTGGAATGAGGGGTGACTGGAAATGTCTTCCTTTGAGTTCAGAAGAAATAAGGACATCCCAATACTGTTTATTGAATTTTGAAAAGGGTGTGTGTATGTGCACGTAAGAACAAGGTCAATGCTCTGGAAAAACAGGCTTCAGTCTTTCCTTCTTCAACATTTCCCACCCTCCCCCCAAGCTTGTTGCTTTCACTTTTTCTTTTTCCCTCCCTCCTAGGGCTGGGTGTGCCATTCACCCATCCAAATGTCCTCTGGACTTTCTATCCTACTCTGCATAGAAAAGCTGACTTGTAAGAACTCTTATCAATGGACTCTCTTGCACTAGTTGAGGTCAGCCACTGGAGGGCCCTGGAGACAGACGGAATGGACGGAACAAAGTGAGATCAGGGTACACATACACCTGACTGTCTCTCCGCAGTTACCTTGGGCCTGTGGTGTCCCTATCTAAAGGTCGAGCTTGTGTCACGACAGCCCTCTCTGTGTGACACTCTCACCATGGGTCTCAGGAAGGTTGCTAACCCTCCTTCCTCAGGCCCAGGACTGGTGTCACCTGTGCTTACATTATCCCAGGGTGCTGCACTAACCCTGTGGCTTCCTCTCAACTCTCTCAACAAACACTTTATTCAATTATCATGAAATGATCCTAATTTGAGCATGCCATCTATTTCCTGCTGAGAACCCGACGGATACACTGTTCTACACTATTGATTATTTACATTTTAATAGTTTGCGCAAGGTTTTTCTCTACATGGGCTGTTTGTGATTTGAAGTCCCACCCTGGCACTACAAGAACTTTGGTCCCTAGGAATTTCAAGGGTAAATGATCAGATGGAACTTGCATTGATGAAAGAAGAAAAAGCAAGAAAATTTAAACCTGTCCCTCAGGAATCACACCCAAAAGAAGTCATCCACTTAATCTAACATTAATGTTATGTAGTTCCCTGCTCCATACTTTCATTAAAGTGTTAAGCTAGGTGAGGGTGGAGCGCTCACTCTTCCTTCTGCCATGCTTGGGATAGAAGAGAATACACAGAGATTCAGGGGGTGGAGGTGGGATGGAGNGACTTTCTATCCTACTCTGCATAGAAAAGCTGACTTGTAAGAACTCTTATCAATGGACTCTCTTGCACTAGTTGAGGTCAGCCACTGGAGGGCCCTGGAGACAGACGGAATGGACGGAACAAAGTGAGATCAGGGTACACATACACCTGACTGTCTCTCCGCAGTCACCTTGGGCCTGTGGTGTCCCTATCTAAAGGTCGAGCTTGTGTCACGACAGCCCTCTCTGTGTGACACTCTCACCATGGGTCTCAGGAAGGTTGCTAACCCTCCTTCCTCAGGCCCAGGACTGGTGTCACCTGTGCTTACATTATCCCAGGGTGCTGCACTAACCCTGTGGCTTCCTCTCAACTCTCTCAACAAACACTTTATTCAATTATCATGAAATGATCCTAATTTGAGCATGTCATCTATTTCCTGCTGAGAACCCGACGGATACACTGTTCTACACTATTGATTATTTACATTTTAATAGTTTGCGCAAGGTTTTTCTCTACATGGGCTGTTTGTGATTTGAAGTCCCACCCTGGCACTACAAGAACTTTGGTCCCTAGGAATTTCAAGGGTAAATGATCAGATGGAACTTGCATTGATGAAAGAAGAAAAAGCAAGAAAATTTAAACCTGTCCCTCAGGAATCACACCCAAAAGAAGTCATCCACTTAATCTAACATTAATGTTATGTAGTTCCCTGCTCCATACTTTCATTAAAGTGTTAAGCTAGGTGAGGGTGGAGCGCTCACTCTTCCTTCTGCCATGCTTGGGATAGAAGAGAATACACAGAGATTCAGGGGGTGGAGGTGGGATGGAGGTGGGTTGGGTAGCAAACACACCAGGACAAGCCTTTTCTGTTTTGTAACTGTTCTAGGATCAACCAAGACTATAACACACAGCATCTAGAGGTGGAAAATATAGGTTTTCAATATAATTTCTGCCTTCTCTGTCATAAATTTTTAACCATTTAAAAATTTTAAGTATAGTTAATTTTCAGTGTTGTGTTAGTTCAGGTGTACAGAGAAGGGATTCTACCTCTCTGTAGATAGAGGGCTAGAAAGAGATAGATATATCTATTCTTCTGATGTGACTTTGTTAGTTTCAAAACCATTGTTTTCTCACAAGATTTGAGTGATGTTGGTGGTGCTGTTGAAGCTACCCTGAATAATCTCTGAGTTTCTAAATTGAAGACCTCCTCAGCAGTTAATAGGAAAGTGAGAGACTTGATCACATTGG
>SJYH01002477.1:247554-264660 GCA_006408735.1 Sylvicapra grimmia
ACCCTGGGATTTCTTTGGAAGGCATGATGCTAAAGCTGAAACTCCAATTCTTTGGCTACCTCATGCGAAGAGTGACTCATTGGAAAAGACTCTGATGCTGGGAGGGATTGGGGGCAGGAGAAGGGGACGACCGAGGATGAGATGGCTGGATGGCATCACCGACTTGATGGACGTGAGTCTGAGTGACCTCCAGGAGTTGGTGATGGACAGGGAGGCCTGGCGTGCTGCGATTCATGGGGTTGCAAAGAGTCGGACACGACTGAGCGACTGAACTGAACTGAAATGAACACTTATATGCAGAATCTAAAAAGAAATGATACAAATGAACTAATTTATGAAATAGAAACAGACTTACAGAACGAATTTATGGTTATCAGTGGGAAATATGGGGTAAGAGATAATTAGGGAGTTTGGGATGGACATGTACACACTGCTGTACTTCAAATGGATAGCAACAAGGATCTACTGTATAGCACAGGGAACTCTACTCAATGTTATGTGGAAGCCTGGATGGGAGGGGGTTTAGGGGAGATTGCAGCCATGTCTACTTGCTCAGGCATGTCTGACTCTTTATGACCCTTTGGACTGTAGCTTGCCAGATTCCTTTTTCTATGGGATTCTCCAGGCAAGAATACTGGACTGGGTTGCCATGCCCTCCTCCAGGGGATCTTCCTGACCCAGGAATCAAATCTGTGTCCCTATGTCTCCTGNCAGCCATGTCTACTTGCTCAGGCATGTCTGACTCTTTATGACCCTTTGGACTGTAGCTTGCCAGATTCCTTTTTCTATGGGATTCTCCAGGCAAGAATACTGGACTGGGTTGCCATGCCCTCCTCCAGGGGATCTTCCTGACCCAGGAATCAAATCTGTGTCCCTATGTCTCCTGCACTGCAGGTGGATTCTTTGCCCAGTGAGCCATCAGGAAAGCCCTTGGGGGAGAATGGATACATGTATATGCACGGTTGAGCCCCTCTGCTGTGCACCTGAAACTATCACTGTTAATTGGCTATGCTCCAACCTAAAATAAAAGGCTTTTAAAAAGAAATAAGTCAAATTAGTTACTGTGCATCACCTTCATTCTGTTCTTCTGATAAGACTCTCTGTGCCCTGTGCTTGGTGTGTGGAACATGTCCTGTCTCTGCCTCCTCCACTAGATATCCATACATCTTTGCCCATCCCACACGCCTGACCAAGGGACTGTGGCCCTGGATGGGCCGAGCTGTCGCCTCTTTGGCTGCTTACTACCCCCAGGGGTCTTCCTCCACCAACGCCCACGTAAGTACCCGTGAGATGCTGCAACTGTTCAGAATCCCGCTGTGAGCTGGGGGCATTGGTGCTTTTCTTCTCTTTAGATTTCTGTTGCACTAGAGGTTCCCAACGCAGTAATGCATGTGCTTTAACAACTTAGGATGGCTCTCCGAAGCAGCCCTACCATTTTCATGTATATTATCCCAGCTCGTCTCTGGACTCAGACACAGGGTGAAGGATTACGCTAGGAGCTCATCCAAGTGACAGATGCTCCGATGTATTCATGATCACCTGTCTCTGGCTCTATTCCTGACTGAGCTCGTGTTTGGTTCTCTGTTCCATTCGGACAAGGTTTGCCTGGGAAACTCTTCAGCTCATCATACAAATCAACTGACGGCAGGCCCACCTTGCCTGTTTGCCAGACTCATGAACTTTCCCCCTCCCTCAGCCCAAGTATATATATTTTCTAGTAGTGATTAGGTCATATGTATTTTTTTTTCCTTTTGCTGTCACTCTGTCCATTTGTTTCATAAAAGAATTTGAAACATTCAACTATTTTGGCAGTTTCTTAAGTGGCAAAATATAGGAACAAAATATTCCATCAGTAAGCCTCTTCCACATCCTATTAATGCAGTAATGTCGCAAAGGTTTATAATTAGGATGAATTTGCTTGCCGGTTAATGAGGTCACCATGAATCAAAAATGTAGAGTAAAAAGTTATACTTCTTCATTTGGATTCAAGAATATGTGCAGTGAATAAGACAGTAAAATATCTGCATTTAAATGTTAAGTTGCAATTGTTTCAAGACTTAAACTCCATCATTAAGTGAAGGTACCACTATTCTCGGTTGGGCGTTTTGTACAGGTGTATAACGTATGGGCTTATGTGTATAAGCTTCAGAGAACTTAAACAAGCCTCTCCAAAAAAAAAAAAAAAAGCATTCTGACATTTTCTAGGTTAGAGAAAAGATATTAAATGAAAGAGGTGATCTAAAAGGTTTCACTGCTTGTGTTATTGGAGAACAAATATAATCGATTGATAGGTGACTCAGGTTTACAGTAATGGGTTTCCAATTTTTTTAAAAAGTATTCTTTATCCAACCTCAAGATTGTTGCACGATTGAGCATATTTAAAAGTTTTGCTTTCAACTGGTAAAACAGACATGCAGTGATGTGGTGGCAAACTTCTAATAACAGGATCTCCAGGAAGAGGGTGGGGTGGAGGAAAAGGGTGGATTTGTAGTATGTGTCCATTTCTATGGTGTAAACACTCCTACTATCTGGGATTTCAACTTGCCAGTGTGATGTCTCTGCACATGGATTTGAAAGAGAGTTGCAGGAAAACACTATTATACAGTATTTCAACCACACAGGTACAAGAGGTGATACTAACCTCAAAAGCAGAGATAAGGTAGTAGGGACTTCCCTGGTGGTCCAGTGGTTAAAGAATCTGCCTGCTGATGCAGGGGACACAGGTCCAATCCCTAGTCTGGTAGGATTCCTCATGCTGCAGAGCACCTGAGTCCACGTTCCAGAACAAGAGAAGCCACCACAATGAGATGCCCATTGTTTGCAACTAGAGAGTAGCCCCTGCTGGCCACAACTAGAGAAAGCCTGAGTGCAGCAACGAAGACCCAGTGTGGCCAAAAATAAATAAGTAAATTTTAAAAGTAAAATAAGTACCACAAAATGTTTTTAAAAAGAGAGATAATGTAGTGAACTAATAAGAGAGTGATGGGTTTTGAATATTTACTACCTATGCTTTTACTAAAAGTTATATAATTATGAGTTGATTGAACTGAATTTGAACAATGGCCGTGTTTAGCAAGCAACTCACAAAATTCTTGAAAGTATAACAACCAACTCTTGAGAACTGGCCCAAGCTTATGGCATACCACCACACATACCCAATTGCTCAGGTCCTGTAAGATCTGACTTTGGAAACAGGAAGTGCACAGACAAGATATTGTCCAACTTTATACCACTAACACTGGCCAACAGAGGTAGTCCATCCTTCAGGGAATATGCCAGAGGGGCCTTTCATTAATAAAATCTCAACTAATTAGAATCTGTAAAAAACAAACCCTCAGATAACTAGGTTTTCCTTTTATTTTTTTAGAAATAGAAACAAGTTGTAAGGTTGGTTTAATGCCTGCTCTAAAAGGTTTCTAAGACAATGTATTATATCAATTTATTTAAAAAAAAAAAAACTTATTCCAGAGAAGGCTTAGATGTCAACACCATAAATTTCCTGTGCACTGAGAAAAAAATAAACAAAAGTACAAAGAAAGATAAAAGAGCAAACCTCAGTCAGGGAAGTTGCCCGGACAGCACGTTGTGGATCAGCGGCTTCGTCCTGTCCTGGCNTTTTTTTTTCCTTTTGCTGTCACTCTGTCCATTTGTTTCATAAAAGAATTTGAAACATTCAACTATTTTGGCAGTTTCTTAAGTGGCAAAATATAGGAACAAGATATTCCATCAGTAAGCCTCTTCCACATCCTATTAATGCAGTAATGTCGCAAAGGTTTATAATTAGGATGAATTTGCTTGCCGGTTAATGAGGTCACCATGAATCAAAAATGTAGAGTAAAAAGTTATACTTCTTCATTTGGATTCAAGAATATGTGCAGTGAATAAGACAGTAAAATATCTGCATTTAAATGTTAAGTTGCAATTGTTTCAAGACTTAAACTCCATCATTAAGTGAAGGTACCACTATTCTCGGTTGGGCGTTTTGTACAGGTGTATAACGTATGGGCTTATGTGTATAAGCTTCAGAGAACTTAAACAAGCCTCTCCAAAAAAAAAAAAAAAAGCATTCTGACATTTTCTAGGTTAGAGAAAAGATATTAAATGAAAGAGGTGATCTAAAAGGTTTCACTGCTTGTGTTATTGGAGAACAAATATAATCGATTGATAGGTGACTCAGGTTTACAGTAATGGGTTTCCAATTTTTTTAAAAAGTATTCTTTATCCAACCTCAAGATTGTTGCAAGATTGAGCATATTTAAAAGTTTTGCTTTCAACTGGTAAAACAGACATGCAGTGATGTGGTGGCAAACTTCTAATAACAGGATCTCCAGGAAGAGGGTGGGGTGGCGGAAAAGGGTGGATTTGTAGTATGTGTCCATTTCTATGGTGTAAACACTCCTACTATCTGGGATTTCAACTTGCCAGTGTGATGTCTCTGCACATGGATTTGAAAGAGAGTTGCAGGAAAACACTATTATACAGTATTTCAACCACACAGGTACAAGAGGTGATACTAACCTCAAAAGCAGAGATAAGGTAGTAGGGACTTCCCTGGTGGTCCAGTGGTTAAAGAATCTGCCTGCTGATGCAGGGGACACAGGTCCAATCCCTAGTCTGGGAGGATTCCTCATGCTGCAGAGCACCTGAGTCCACGTTCCAGAACAAGAGAAGCCACCACAATGAGATGCCCATTGTTTGCAACTAGAGAGTAGCCCCTGCTGGCCACAACTAGAGAAAGCCTGAGTGCAGCAACGAAGACCCAGTGTGGCCAAAAATAAATAAGTAAATTTTAAAAGTAAAATAAGTACCACAAAATGTTTTTAAAAAGAGAGATAATGTAGTGAACTAATAAGAGAGTGATGGGTTTTGAATATTTACTACCTATGCTTTTACTAAAAGTTATATAATTATGAGTTGATTGAACTGAATTTGAACAATGGCCGTGTTTAGCAAGCAACTCACAAAATTCTTGAAATTATAACAACCAACTCTTGAGAACTGGCCCAAGCTTACGGCATACCACCACACATACCCAATTGCTCAGGTCCTGTAAGATCTGACTTTGGAAACAGGAAGTGCGCAGACAAGATATTGTCCAACTTTATACCACTAACACTGGCCAACAGAGGTAGTCCATCCTTCAGGGAAAAAGCCAGAGGGGCCTTTCATTAATAAAATCTCAACTAATTAGAATCCGTAAAAAACAAACCCTCAGATAACTAGGTTTTCCTTTTATTTTTTTAGAAATAGAAACAAGTTGTAAGGTTGGTTTAATGCCTGCTCTAAAAGGTTTCTAAGACAATGTATTATATCAATTTATTTAAAAAAAAAAAAACTTATTCCAGAGAAGGCTTAGATGTCAACACCATAAATTTCCTGTGCACTGAGAAAAAAATAAACAAAAGTACAAAGAAAGATAAAAGAGCAAACCTCAGTCAGGGAAGTTGCCCGGACAGCACGTTGTGGATCAGCGGCTTCGTCCTGTCCTGGCTGAACGGTTCCGCCCCTTTCCAGGTGGCCGTTTCCAGCTTGCCAGCAGACGAGAGGGGCCTGCACGAAAGGCTCCTCCTAAACAGATGTGCCAGTGCTCGGCTGAGGCAGTCACATACCTCCCCTCAGGGATCTGAACTGCAGGAAAGAAAGAATTTGTCCAGTTAGTGAGGTGAGGCCAGAAAGAGATCCTGAGGCAGTACCTGGGCCAGGTTAGTCACAAGCAGAAATCATGAGCAAGCAGAGGACAAGAGTGACGTGCCAAGTCAAGGAAGAGATAGTCTGTAAGAGGGGGAAATGAGCAGCTTGTCCCCATTTGACCTAAATCCTTGTCAGCTGGCCAGTTCCAGGCCATGTGCAATCCCCTTAATAAACCAGGGTATGAACCAGGATGCACTGTGCTCATTGTATCATAGGCAGAATTGTAAATGTACATAAAAGGCACTGAAATGCGTCTCCGTATTAAGTTTTTGCTGGTATTTATTGTGTAGATCCTTAGAAATGCTGAGCAGAAGAATGGACAAATGTTTTCAACGGGAACTTTATAAACGAGGCAGAACTTGCTTCACATGGCCATTTCTTAGATTAATTCTTAAGTGTAATAGCCTTGTATTAATAAATAATTCAGAGAAGATATTTTTACTGAGAACTAAGTATTCATGGTTCAGGTATGCAGCTTTGGGAAGAATTTAACCTCAAATAAAAGTTAGAGAATCTTCGAGTCTCCTTTCAAATATGTTATCAAAGGCAGCTATGTGACAAAATTGTAAGTCAGATTTTCTATTTCTTACATTTTCTATAGCCTCAGCTAGGCTTCTACACAATTGTTGTTTTTCTAGCAATGACACCTAAGTAAGGTACTACCTTAAAAGAAAATGCAAAAAGGGTAATACTTCCATAGATTCTTGTAACATGCAAGGTAATTTTACTTACTGTCTTCCATTGGATTTTCTTAACTTTAGGAGATAGGCAGGCATGGTAATCTCCATTTTTTTCAAATGAGAACACCAAGGCTCAGAGAGAAGATACCTTTCTTTTTATTACCGAGTTTTGGAGCTGGGACTTCAACTCCAGTCATGGAAAGAATGATAGTTAAGATTTACTGAGCCATAATCATGTGTCAGGTACTGTTGTAACCATATATCATTCCCATTTTATGGATGAGAAAACTGAGAACTCTCTTAGCCCAAGTTGCTATCAAATGAAGAGGCAAAACTTTTAAAACGCTGATCTTAAAATTTATACATGTTTTGGGAGCTTGGAGTGAGTTAGTAGTTGAAAGTGGAGGCAGGGTTAGAGAGTAAAGAAAGCTAGTTATCACTGCAAATGACCCGATTCTGTTCCTTTTCATGGCTGAGTAATAAATATGCCATTGTATATATGTACCATTTCTTCTTTTCCCATTCATCTGTTGATGAATATCTAGGTTGCTTTCATGTTTTGGCTATTGTAAATAGTACTGTGATGAACTTTGGGGCACATGTGTCTTTTTGAATTATGGCTTTCTCAGGATAGATGCCCAATAGTGGGATTTCTGGGTCATACGGTAGCTCTATTTTTAGTTTTTTAAGGAATCTCTACACTGTTCTCCATAGTGGTTGTATCAATTAACATTCCCACCAACAGTGCAAGAGGGTTCCCTTTTCTCCACACCCTCTCAGGCATTTATTGTTTGTAGATTTTTGAGAAAAGAGCATCAGAGGCCAGAGAGTCAAAAAACAAAAAACAGAAGACCCAAAAGAAAAGGAACATCTATTTGTGTAGTAGTTAAGAGTGTGATCTTTAGGGCCATATATGAATATTTGTTGCCACTTCCTGGTTGTGTGACCTTGTTTAACTTATCCATTCTGTTTCCAAATTTATTAAATGCACGTTATAATAGCATTTATTTCAAAATATTTTTGTAAGTATGATATTCATTAATATACTTATGGTACCTATAACAATACCTGCTAAGGAATAATTTCTCAGTAAATATTGAAAGAAAGAAAGCTAGTTGTATAGGGCCTGCAGGCAGAACATGAAAGTGAGTGAGTTCAGGTAGGGACAGGGAATAATAGAGTTACATTACGTACCAGAGTCACGCCACTTAGGAATGACTTGAGAATGGGAAACTGCCATTTCTCCAGACTGAGAAAATACTTCAGAAAAAGGAGAGTTGCTAATGAGGTACTGAGTGGAACCCAGGGAAGAGGGATTCAGTAAACTGGATTTTAGAAACTTATGTGTATGGTGTCTTTATCATCACATTGAAAGAATCTCTTCTGGTTTTCCAAAATGCATAGGCCCTCTGCTGCTGCTAAGTTGCTTCAGTCGTGTCCGACTCTGTGCGACCCTATAGATGGCAGACCACCAGGCTCTGCTGTCCCTGGGATTCTCCAGGCAGGAGTACTGGAGTCGGGTGCCATCGCCTTCTCCAAGGCCCTCCTCTAGGGCTGTTGAAAAGACTGAGTGAACCAGATTTTCAGCCAAATAGAGGACAAGTAGGAACAGCCAATTACTGAATTAGATGAAGATACTGGGGTATCAATGAATATCTTGTCTTTGCTATAAATTATCCATCTGATTACAGCTTGTACCTTCAAGACTAGTTTACACTTCAAGAATTTAATCTCAGGGCCTAAATGACTATGCGTTGCTGAAAATTCCCTTGTGCAGTGGCAGCAGGGAAGGCTGCCAGTTACTAGCAGGGTCTTCTGTTTTGGGGTACCTGAACTGGATTTGTGTGTGTGTGCATGCTAACACATTAGTCATTTTGGTCATGTCTGACTCTTTGTGACCCTATGGACTGTAGCCTGCCAACCACAACAAAATGACTTTCTAAAGCATTTGGGTCAACCAAGCATTTGCTGCAATGAAAGACATCCTGGGGCTTCACAAATGTTAAGTTTGGAATCATCTCTATAACATTTCCAAAAACCTACTCATATCCTTTCGCTCCCATGGCTATGATCTTTTAGATTGCTGGGACAGCATAATCTTGTATCTGAATTATATCAATGATGGTGACATGTGGAGTTTCTCAAGCTCCCAGCCACCCCCTCTTCTCATCATCTCTGGTGGATTCCCCCCTGCCTTGGGACTTTGGTTATAGGAAGGAACATCATCTCCATCTGCAGCCCAGGTCTCGTGGAATCTGATATTGCAACTGCCAACTGACCAGGATCACTTGCATATTCCACTCACATCTCAAACTCAAAATGCCAAAAATGGAACTATTATCTTCCTATTCCCTTCACCTGAAGCGACTGCTCAAATGTGAGAGATTTGGGCCAGTGCCCTTCTCGTTCATTAAGTCAGAAAGTCTTGGGTGTTATCTTCCCATCTTACCTTTCCTTCACTGGTATAATAACTTAGTGTAACAGGACTTCTTATATCCATGTCCATCTCTTCAGACTAATGCACTCTCCAAATGGCAACAAGAAGGAGCTTTCTAAAATGCAGATCTGATCATTCATCCTCCTGCGTAAAAAGCTCTTCATATGCTTCCTAAGGTCTCAGGATAAAATGACAACTCCTTAGAGTGGTCAGGTCGGTTCTTCTCCCTTGGTTGTTGTCTCATGGTAGCAAAGAACTGAAATGAAAGACCAGTTATAGCTCAAGCAGGCAAGATTTATTGGGCATGCAGCAAGCAATACACTCCCGAGGCATGAGAGCAGATCACCCCCTGCAGGAGTGGCCCTATCCTATTTTGGCTTCCCTTTTTTATATCCCTTATTCCCGCCCTTGAGCAGGTTCCTGGGGCCTGATTGGTTATGCCCTCTGCAAATAGGAGATTGTACCAATGTATGCTTGATTGGTTACACCCAAGAGCAATTAGGGAGGGGGGTGTGCGTACCTGCCAGAGGTTCCCACTTAGGTCCATGACCTCCCCTTCTTGCAGGTTTTTTTTTCCCCTAGCAGCTTCCTCTGACGGCCCTCTTGGAGCCCGTTTCCCTATTCTAACTAGCTAACAGAGTGATAAGAGATCCTTGCGCATTTAGTGCCTTCTACTGCTTCAAGAATCTGCCTGCCACTGCAGAAGATCTCTGGGTCAGCAAGATTCCCTGGAGAAGGAAATGACAACCCACTCCAGTATTCTTGCTTGGGAAAGCCCATGGACAGAGGAGCCTGGCAGGCTACAGTCCTGGGGGTTGCAAAAGAGTCAGACGCAACTTAGTGACTAAACAACTGTTCTGCTCCCAACCTAACTTCCTGGCAGCTGCATCCTTTCAGCTCCTCCTGCTCCTTTTTTGCTCCTGAGTCTTTACTCCTATTGTTTCCCTTTGTGAACACCTATCTGTATCATCTGCCACTTCTTTGACTCATATCTTTCAAGTCTCAGCTTAGATGTTGGCTCATCTAGAAAGCCTTCCTTGATTCTATTGACTGGGCTTAGGCAATCCTTCTATGAGCAGACACCTCCATTAGTACCTACTATGGTCCGCTGAGATTGCATGTTGTTAAACCTCCTTCATTGGGCTGTAAATACCTTAAGACAGGTACTTGTTTATTCCCAACTGGAAAGCAGTGCTTAGCATAGTGTCTGACACAAGGTTGATATTACCCTTGTTTATACTATGCCCACTGTATCCAAAATATCGATTGAATAATAACGATATCAATATGAATTCAGTGAGTAAATGAAGCCTTATTTTAGGTTTCCCAAATGCATTCTACTAATATGAAGGCAGTTGAGAATTGTTGCATATCTTCTTGTAATCTTTTGTCCCAGAGGCATTTTAATGGAAATTTGAGTCATTCTTTTCAAACTCACTTCCATTTACTCTACAAAAATGACTTCAGCACCTGTCTCATTCTTTCTTTCCATACCATTTTTAGAGGCTTTAACAATTCTGCTAATAACTTGGTTTCCACTCGCCCTTAACCATACCAGCTGCCCATACCAGAGACAACAAACTGTTATGCAAAAACTATTAACATATTTGAGAACTGATTCTGACCTTTCCCTTGGAAATGCCACTTCCATTTCTTCCATTCTCTCACCACCAGAGCCAGACTGTCAAATGCTTTCTGGCTCCTTGAAGTTTTCTGGGTTGGGGGATCCAGGTTGCTTGTCGAATCATGTTGCCTCTCTGGGATAGACCTTGCAGCCAGCCATTCCAAAGATATGTTTGCTATCAAATCCAGATCCCCCATTCTTCTTATATTGTATCATTGACTGGTTATGAATGACTTCCAGGGAGGGCTTTCTCTCCTCATATCCTTAGACTGCTGCAAGTTGCTGCAGAAAATAATGAAAATATGCTGGTTAGGGCAGTGAAGGTTTTGTGTAATCTCATCAGCTGGACCATAACAGAACTAGGCATAATAAAAAAGAATCTGTTTAATTCATCTTGTTGTTTGCACCCTATCAAACTCATTATAGCAGCTCCAAATCTTCTCCCCTCTTTAAGTCCCCAGCAGAAGACTTTCCTTGTTTTGTTAGAAACTTTGTCCACAAAGCCATTGTAATCATTGGGCCAGATTTCTGCTTATCACCCTTCCTGTTCTAAAATCCTATCGTTGGAAGAAGCAATGCTGTTGGGAAGAGAGGTTTCAGGGAAGAAATGGAAGCTGAAACTGGTGGAGAATAAGAGGACTCCTTTTCTGAAAATGAGAGAAAAGGACAGAGATAAAGAGGGAAAACGTGGCAAAATACAGAGAGAATTTGACATAGAAAATGTTGAGTTTAGACAGTAGACCTTCAATGTCCTCACTTCCTGCAAGGGGATTTGATAGATTCTTGGAGTGGCCACTGGAAGACTTGCTACTTTATTTCATTGTGCTTCAATGTCTCCCTCATCCAAAAGAAAGAGCTGAGTTAAGCCTCTCTGATGTCCTCTAGCACCAACGTCCTAGGAGCCAAGCAGACTTTCTGATCATCACAAAGGTCCTCTACAGTGGTGTTAGTTTTGTTTTCCCAACAAAAGATGTTGGGAATATACAAGGAGTTTTTGTGGTTACACAATGACAGAGATGCCTCCTTGACAGTTAATGACAGGGAAGTGACAGCAGGATCTACTTCCACAAGAAAGCATTGTCTCTTCCCCTCAGAAATGCTGATAGAACCTCTTCACACCAAGATGGAGACCATTCATTCCACCTTTTGAGATCTCTTGGCAATGACTCTTTGGGACCAGCTGAGTTTGCAGTAGATGCTCAATAAAGGCTTCTGAAAAAAATTCTGCGTCCTGGCCCCATTATACATAATGTGAATTTTTATAACTCTGATGATTTCCATTGACATACATTTTAATTTCAGAGACGCTTTATCTTTGCTTCTGATTGACTTTTAATTGGCAGTGAGTCCTAATGTGGAGAAAGCTTAGTTATTAAAATGGAACCCTGCAGGGAATCCATTTGTAAAGTGATAAATCCTTTTATAGTGTGAATAATCACCCATTAATTGATCTGGTTTGTAAATTTGAATTTTCAGATGCTATGTTTTTTTTTTCCCCCTTAAATGTGGGCACAATGATGGTGTCCTCATTATAATCTTAGAGTTCAAGAAGGGTCTAACATGTATGACAGCTTTTCTATTTTACAATTGAGTCCTTTTTTGTGACTTCTGGGCTTTCTCGTCAATTAATTCCTTTTATAGGACATCTTGGACAATTCTGTTTAAGTAATGATTTGTTGCTTGTGAAACTATTGGTCTGTTCACTTTTTAAAAAATACAACAGAGAAACTATTTTTCTCCAGGGATTTCTAGGCAGCTTGCAGATTTAAAAATCCTATTCATTCCTAACGGGTTTCCTTTAATATAGAAGGGCTCTTTTCCACCTTTTACCATTTATGAAATCGAGTCACAGAAAGGCCAGCAGAACATGACTACACAAGTGTCTGTGGCTGAGATGACAAGAGAATTCAGATCACCTCACCTCTCATTAAAGAGCTCGTCGCGATTACAGAATATTTTCTGAGTTCTGTAGAACTGCATTGAGAATGGCTTTCTGGGACTGACAGGATACTGTTCTGAAAAATGGTCACTGAGTGAGTCGCCTCAGAGAGTGGTCCAGGTGTCGGTCTGTATGGCTGATTCTAACAAATGCCATCCCAACACTGTTTTCTAGAAATGAACTCCATTATATTAGGTTTTCCATCGGTAAACCCAAGCTTGATAATATGCCATCCTGCTGCTTTGGGTATTATAACAGTTCATGCAGAAAGTACTGGATTAGCCTCATCAGAGATGATGATGGGGGATATAAATGTGCATGGAATATTATTACCAATAATTATATAGGGAATATTTAGGCCAGTGTTCAATCCAGGATGCTCACAGTCTAGGTTATAACAAAATGAATCTCAAATGGTCTAAAGATACCTGCTTTTGAAGTAATAGTACCATAGGGGTCTTGGGTAACATTAATTAATATTTAGCATAACTCCAGGAGGGTTTTTTTTTTTTTTTTTAAGGTTGCTATGGTACACTTCCTACACCACTCCCCCATTTCCATTTCAGCTTTTTTTCTTGTTCCTTTCAGATTGACACAGGCATCATTCTCTATAATATATTTTCCTTCTATTATTCTGTCCTTGGACTTATTAATCCATCATTTTATTTGGCCCTGCTTTTCAAATGTTAGATATGAGCTGTGATATTTGTCTTGGCTAGCAAAATAAACGGGATGTGAGGATTCACCCAGGATGCAATCTTTCTTATGTTCTTTTATGTCTCCAAGAGAAACCTTGGAGACATGCCGCCTTCTGACTTCATTCCCCTCTGACTAACCCCCTCCTGACAGATAATATAGCATGGTCCTGAGAACCGGTTAATTATGTCCTCATCCAGATGGGAGGGGCAAGCAAGGAGAGAGCACAGAGGTTTATCATAAAAACATAAGTAAGTGATGCTGCATCAGCCTCTCCACCCAAAGAGAGTGGATTACAAGCTAGAAAGAGACAATAACATTAAAAGCAGTATTTCTGTCATGAGGCCTTCTCAGAGCTATGAAACTAACCAGCTAGGTTTTTTGTTTTTTTTTTTGTTCGACAGCCCATAAAAGAGCTCACAGCCAGAAAATACAAATCCCATAGGCTGCTATTATGCTGATGACAGTGAAGAAAGGGGGAAAATGGTTTCATTGCTGAATTGCAGATATAATTATAATATTTTATATATTTTGCAGCCTGTACCAAAGAGTTGTATTAATATCTACTATGCCCTATGGTGGGAGAGAAGTTAGCACCTGAATGCCGAGCACTCAGGCTCTGATTTTTGCTAAGACTGAATCCCTCTGGCTATTTACTAATATGAATTTTGTGGTCAAAGGAAAATTCAGAAGCAGGTGATAATGGCTGCATCTCTTGCAGGACCAGCTGATTCATACAAACCACGTGGACCAGCACGGGGAGTGAAGCTAACTGTACTTGGACAATGTGTCTTTCACTGCCAAGATCTAACTGCTTACTTCAGCCAATGAGGGATACAATGGGGCATTGAGAAAAATTTAAATACGTGGCCAGGGTTCACAGGAGGTATGTTTGTGAGTCAATCTGTGGGGCTTGCAAATCAATGCAATTATGACACAGGGGCTAAAACTCCTGTTAGAGAGGTCACCTGACAGTCAAGTGTGTTGTTGTGTTGGAAAAAAGGTGTGAAAAGGAAAGCAAACACAAAACTTGTCTATCATTACTTTCAAAGGTAGCTCAGACCACACGGCTGGGGTTGGTGATCTGGTCCTAGCTTATATTAAGAATTAAGTATTCCTGGTGAACAGCGAGCCAATAAATAAACAAACAACATTTTGGGAGATGCAGAATAGACAGGGAAATAAAATGTATAGTAATGAAATATTCATAACCTTGCATTTTATGGACCTCAAACACTAGTTCCATGATTTACACTATTTCTGTATGCAGTAGTATGGGATCTGCCAAACAATAATAAAGATGGCATTAGAATGCTGCTGCCTCAGTGTCATGGAGAAGGGAGGATTAATCAGTATTGTACGAGAGCTGTAAACTCGAGTAAATAGAAGCACACACAGGTAGTTGCTTCCCTGCACACTTTATGCCTGGCCCATGGAAATGAAGGAGATGAGAAACACAGTCATTATGAAAATGATGAGTGTCAGCACCTGGCTTCATGGAAATACCCGTATTACTCTTTGAACCTGTGGCTGCTCCGGGGTGCCAGTACAGGCCAGCTGCTTCTGAGCAAACATCATGGTTATGATTGCACATTAAAAGTCACCTTTCCAAAAGATCATGGCCCTCCTGACTCCCAAACTCAGAACGCCGTGTTAGGAACTCGGTCGTCTCCTTCGGGAGGAGTCTGTCTGTCTTCTGCCCTTTGCCTACTGTCCTCCAGCCCTGGGCAGGAGGGACATGGAACTGCAGATTAAAAAACCTGGAGGGAATAGATAAACAGACAGACCATCTTGCTTCAAAGACTATTTTGAACACTCCTGCTACATACCTGTCTCTGCCTCTGAGAGCTGACCTCAGCTCCTCTGGTATTTATCTTGTCCCAGATTTCACAGGCACAATTGTGCAGTCCACACGGTCAGAGCTTCTGCTCCTGCGTCCTCCTTAGAGGAGCCGTTTGGCTCCCATGTTTCCTAAGGGATTAAATAACACACTCACTGGATGCTGTGCGTGCCCTTTACTGAGATGAAATTATAGTAGCAAAACATGGCCGTGCTCCCTGAAAACTAGAGGCTTATCTTTGCATTTTTCTCATGTCTTTCAGACTTTGAAGAACCCTGGCAGTCACTGGGACCCTGTTCTCTACCTTCTCCTTTTTGAAATGAAAAAAAATTAATTAGCCATCAACATCACCGACTCAATGGACATGAACTGGAGGAAACTCCAGGAGGTACTGAAGGACAGGGAAGCCTGGAATGCTGCAGTCCATGGGGCTGCAAAGGGTCGGACACAACTTGGTGAATGAAAACAGTGCTTCTAAAACATGAGCCTGATACTCAGAATATATTCACTAAACTGCCTATGGCACAAACTCTAACAATTTTCATTAAAATTTTAGCCTCTATCTTTTGATATTTACCCTACTATTGAGAGTCCCTTGGACTGCAAGGAGATCCAACCAGTCCATTCTGAAGGAGATCACCCCTGGGATTTCTTTGGAGGGAATGATGCTAAAGCTGCAACTCCAGTACTTTGGCCACCTCATGCAAAGAGTTGACTCATTGGAAAAGACTGTGATGCTGGGAGGGATTGGGGGCAGGAGGAGAAGGGGACGACCGAGGATGAGATGGCTGGATGGCATCACTGACTCGATGGATGTGAGTCTGAGTGAACTCCGAGAGATGGTAATGAACAGAGAGGCCTGGCGTGCTGCGATTCATGGGGTCGCAAAGAGTCGGACATGACTGAGCGACTGAACTGAACTGAATGTATGGTAACTCACCATATTTTTCCATTCTCCTTAAAGAGACAACACTAGAAGTCAAATTTCTTTCAGTTATATATTGAGATTTCAGTGAAAATGACCTAGCATGCCTGGTATTTCTTGCTAGACTTATGGGATATACTTATTGTTTTGGGCCCAAAGGCACACTTACAACATTTTTTTTGAGTAAAGAAATGATCTATAACAGAGAGAGGTGGAAGCTATACTCATATTGGTGACAAATATGCATGATTAACAAATTGACTATGAACCTTGGGGACTAAATTATCCTTTGCTCAATACTCCATTTTCATTGCTCAGAACTGGGAGGATGTGTGCTGTGTGCTCCGCCGCTCAATCATATCTGACTCATTGTGACCTCATGGACTGAAGCCCACCAGGCTCCTCTGTCCACAGAATTTTCCAGGCAAGAATACTGGAGTGGGTTGCCATTTCCTCCTCCAGGGGATCTCCCCGACCCAGGGATCAAACCCTTGTCTCCTGCCTCTCCTGCGTTGCAGGCGGATTCATTATTGCTGAGCCATCCTCAGAACGGGGAGGATAGTAATAAGCAAAGGGTAATACGAGTTGGTTCTCAGGACATCCTGAAGAAATAAATCAATGAATTTCATAGTCCTGGTGAATTTTTCTTGCTTCTACATGTGATGAAGTTGGCTGTCATGTTGTTACAGAGAAATTAGTTCAAAATGGGATATATTGCTGTTAAGAGAGACTTAGTGGAATACTGAACTTAATTTACACACAGTGTTTTATTGGATCTCCTGGGAGATCTTCCAGGGCATCCCTCTTTCATCATCCTTGTGTCCCCCTCTTCTAAGAGCTGGAAAATTCTTTCACTTGGAATCTTTTAAGCATAGTCTCCTCTGTCATCTATTGAGGAACACAGGTGGAACTGAGGAAGCCGTTGCTCAGTTCCAATGGTAATTTTTAGAATTTATCATTTATGCTCCACACACACGTCTCATATAAAAGAATGGGCAAGGTAATACAAAAGAATAACAAGGTATAATAAACTGAAGTTTTGTGATGCTGTTTCCTGATTTGGAGCCTTTAAAAGAAGAAAAGCTGAGGATATTTTGGGTCAGATCATTCTAAAGTATTTTGTAAATATTGACAATGCTCAAAGATTAAGAGGGTGAGGGTGGGACAATTTGGGAGAATGGCATTGAAACATGTATATTATCATATGTGAAACGGATTGCCAGTCCAGGTTCGATGCATGATACAGGGTGCTCGGGGCTGGTGCACGGGGGGGG
>SJYH01002477.1:272503-294416 GCA_006408735.1 Sylvicapra grimmia
CTGGTACACTGGGATGATCCAGAGGGATGGGATGGGGAGGGAGGTGGGAGAGGGGTTCAGGATGGGGAACACAGGTACACCTGTGGAGGATTCATGTCAATGTATGGCAAAACCAATACAATATTGTAAAGTAATTCACCTCTAATTAAAATAAATATGTTTATATTTTAAAAATAAATAAAAATGATGGAGGGTAAATACATCATTGAAAGTAATGATAGAATCCATCGCCTATATTGGGAACAGATGAGATGAGTTATCGCATTACTTATATTGTTGACTCATGAGTGTTGTCTGAAACATGGACTCTTCTTTTCGGGCTGTAGAATAGGTTCTGAACCCATCAAGATGGATATATGCTTCCAGCCACACAATACTGCTAGCCTGTTCATTCAGGCCTTTATACTCCCTGCACCTGTTCCCTAAAACAGTCCTCAAAAGGGGTGTCCTTTATTCTGAAAAGCTAATGACAGTATCTTCCCAAATGAAGTTTTAAGACAATAAATTGCAAACGCTGCCTTTCCCTTTTCTTTTCCTCTCCTGCTGGCATCCTTGTAAATGTCTCACTCTACAAAATTTTGGTCTAAGTTGGATAAAACGACTTTCCCAGGGTTCTCTATTTGCTAATAGAAAAAGAGCTGAATTGTTGCCACTGAACTTGCTGTGAAGTGCTTTGACTTCAGGTGAGCTCACAATCAGCTTAGCACGGCAGTGCTGTGATTTGGGTCATAATTAAGAGATTTTACTACAGAAAGTGACTGTGCTGTTTGTACATTCCTTTCATGTCCTTGAGGAAGAATGACATCAATCATTTATTTGCCTTTTATATGATTTTTTAAAAGGCAGTATAGTGAAATAGAAAAAAACCAAAGCCAGAAAAGACAGACCTAGCTTCAAATCCTGGCTCTGATAATTAGGAACTCTGTGACTTTGGGCAGATGACTTACCATTATGGAGCCTTAGTTTCTTCAAGGGTACAATGGGGCCAGGCAGGGTTTTTATGGATTAAATTAAGTGATATATGGGGAGCTTCTTACATTTTGTAGGCATTTACTTAATGCTGCATATTGTTATTGTACACTTGATTCCTTCCTGTTATCTTTCTATTTCCTTCATGATTACATACCTCTGTGAAATGGTGCAGGCTCTAAACTACTTGATAAGAAGTTATGAAGATTAATGCTTCTGCCCAGGTGGCTGAGATGGTAAAGAATCTGTCTGCAATGCAGGAGACCTGGATTTGATCCTGGGGTCAGGAAGAGCCCCTGCAAAAGGGCATGGCAACCCACTCCAGTACTCTTGCCTGGAGAATCCTATGGAGAGAGGAACCTGGTGGGCTACAGTCCATGGGGTCACAAAGAGTAGGACATGACTGAGCAACTAACACTTTCACTACTTTCGCTTAAACTATGAGGATTAATGAGATTGGTGAGCTCATTTCCTTGCCAGTCATGGAAATTAAAAGATGCTTGCTCCTTGGAAGAAGAGCTATGACAAACCTTGACAGCATGTTAAAAAACAGAGATATCACTTGGCTGAAAAAGGTCCGTATAGTCAAAGCTATGGCTTTTCTAGTAGTTATGTATGGATGTGAGAGTTGGACTGTAAAGAAGGATGAGCACCAAAAAATTGATGCTTTCACAGTGTGGTACTGGAGAAGACTCTTGAGAGTCCCTTAGCCTGCAAGGAGATCAAACCAGTCAATCTTAAAGGATACCAACCCTGAATATTCATTGGAAGGACTGATACTGGAGCTCCAATACTTTGGTCACCTGATGTGAAGAGCCAACTCATTGGAAAAGACCTTGATGCTGGGAAAGATTGAGAACAGGAAGAGAAGCGGGAAACAGAGGATGAGATAGTTGGATGGCATCACTGACTCAATGGAAATGAGTTTGAACAAACTCAGAAAGATAGTAAAGGACGGGGAAGCCTGGTGTGCTGTCGTCCATGGGGTCACAAAGAGTTGGACACAACTGAGTGACTGAACAAAAACAACAACACGGAATGGTGAAAAGATTCCTCATCCATGAAGCATTTTCCATTTGTCCTCAAAAACTTCCACGTATGACCAACTTCAACACTTTGCTTCTATCCCTCTTTGAGCCATAGAGAGTAGAGTGATAGAGTCTGGGGATTGGATGACTCTCTCCAAAAGACCTGAAGCTCCTTGAGGGAGGCTCAGCTTTGGGTTTTGTCCCATAGATAATACCACTACCATACTTGAAATATTTATTATCTTGGATAGAGAATGCTTTCATGGACGTGGAAGAAGAAAGGAAATTCATCCTAATTCACCCTTCAGTTCTGCTTAGCAGTGGGACATTGTTCAGTGGTACATGGTTCAATCCAGATATATCTTCATTGTGCACCTTTAAGAAAGAGAAAATGGTCCCCCATCATTCTGCTCACATCAGGAGGCACCTTGAGGAAATTTCCTGAGATTCTCTACTTACCCACTTCCCTAAGGATATGGGAGGGGATGTGTTTTCTAATTCTTTCCTTTCCACCTGAAATACTAGCTTCTCTAAAACCAGGAAGGAAAAAAAAAAAAAAAANCTCTACTTACCCACTTCCCTAAGGATATGGGAGGGGATGTGTTTTCTAATTCTTTCCTTTCCACCTGAAATACTAGCTTCTCTAAAACCAGGAAGGAAAAAAAAAAAAAAAAGAGGCAGCTAGGCATTCTATGTCAGGCGTTCTATGTCTAATCATAGGTTTTATAAGATTTATACATGGCCTTTGAAGGGATAGCTTTCCCTGGTGGCTCAGATGGTAAAGCATCTGACTACAATGCAGGAGACCCAGGTTCAATCCCTGGGTTGGGAAGATCCTCTGGAGAAGGAAATGGCAACCCACTCCAGTACTCTTGCTTGGAAAATCCCATGGACGGAGGAGCATGGTAGGCTACAATCCATGGGGTCTCAAAGAGTCGGACACGACTGAGCAACTTCACTTTCTTTCACTTTCACTTTGAAGGGATGGGTAAAGAAACACAATTGCCATCACAAGCAATGGTGAAGACATGATCCAAGCAGACTGTGTTCTTTTGACGACCCTTGTAAAGAGACTGCAGAGATGGGGGTGGTGTAGCCATGCTCTTTCGGTAGAGGAAGAGAATGATCTCAGTTTTCAATTTTGGTGAAACTGGGAAATCAGGCTCTTACCAGGGAGGTTCCCCAATCTGCCACCTTTGAGGTTTAACCATGAACAAAGTCAAGGACTTTTAGTTCCTCTTCAAGGGCTATAAATAATACTCTGAGCCATGTCCTCTGAGCTGTTTTGCAGATACTGAAACCCACACCAAGTGAAAGAAGCTAGCTGTATGCTGCCCACAAGCATGCGGACCCCAGACTGGTCAGAACAAGAAGGTTGATGATGCTGACCCCTAGTTATCTCACCCCCAACCAACCAGGAAAATGCCCATGGGCTGACCACACACCTCACAACCCCTTCCCTCATGCCATTTAAAAACCCTTTCAGCTACCTGGACTCCTTGTTTCATGTCTAAGAAATGCTACACTTTCCTTCACCACAACCCGAATGGCAGTAGACTGGCTTTACTGTGCTTGGGTTTGGTTCAGTGTGACTAAGGCAGTGGTGAAGGATGCCTGCATCTGTCATTGCAGACATCACCAGTGATGGCATCCCTAAGAAACTTCCAAGCTAGGGGATGTCATGATCACATAATGAAGCACTCATTTCTTATTCTATTCATGTTTCATTTAAACACTCAGGGTGAAAAGTAAATAAATAAATAAAAGGGAATTCCCTGGAGGTCTAGTGGTTAGGATTCTGCACTTTCAGTGGTTAGAACCCACTGGGGGAGCTGGGTTTGATCTCCTGTCAGGTAAATAAGATCCCACATGCTGTGTAGCATGGCCAAAAATAACACACACACACACACTCAGGGAGGAACCATCATGGCTAAGAATTGTAACTAACACAGATAAGATGGGTTTGTCATCAAATTCTCCTTGTGTCACAAATAAGTACTTTGTTGACTTGAGCCTACTGCTTGAATCTCTGATTCATCTCATTTTCATCAGGATTGTTGGGAGATTTGAATGAGATCATATACACTAGCACTTTGTGAAAGGAAAAGGAACAGGGAAGTTTGTGCGTGTGTGTGTGTGTGTGTGTGTCTGTGCACGTGCCCAGTCATATCCATCTCTTTGAGACCCTGTGAACTGTAGCCCACCAAGGTCCTCTGTCCATGGGATTTCACAGGCAAGGATACTGGAGAGGGTTGCCATTTCCTACTCCAGGGGATCTTCCTGACGCAGGAATGAACCTGCATCATACCACTAGCACCACCTTCAGTTCAGTTAAGTTGCTCAGTCATGTCTGACTCTTTGCAACCCCATGGACTGCAGCATGCCAAGCTTCCCCATCCATCACCAACTCCCAGAGCTTATTCAAACTCATGTCCATTGAGTTGGTGATGCCATCCAACCATCTCATCCTCTGTCATCCCCTTCTCCTCCTGCCTTTAATCTTTCCCAGCAACAGAGTCTTTTCAAATGAGTCAGTTCTTTGCATCAGGTGGCCAAAGTACTGGAGTTTCAGCTTCAGCATCAGTCCTTCCAATGAATATTCAGGATTGATTACCTTTAGGATGGACTGGTTGGATCTGCTTGCAGTCCAAGGGACTCTCAAGAGTCTTCTTGAACATCACAGTTCAAAAGCATCAGTTCTTCAGCACTCAGCTTTCTTTATAGTCCAACTCTCACATCCATACATGACTACCGGAAAAGTCATAGCTTTGATTAGACGGACCTTTGTTGGCGAAGTAATGTCTCTGCTTTTTAATATGCTGTCTAGGTTGGTCGTAACTTTTCTTCCAAGGAGCAAGCGTCTTCTAATTTCATGCCTGCAGTCACCATCTGCAGTGAGTTTGGAGCCCTCCCCCCCAAATACAGGCTGCCACTGTTTCTATTGTTTCCCCATCTATTTGCCATGAAGTGACGGGACCAGATGCCATGATCTTAGTTTTCTGAATGTTGAGTTTTAGGCCAACTTTTTCACTCTTATCTTTCACTTTCATCAGGAGGTTCTTTAGTTCTTCTTCACTTTCTGCCGTAAGTATGGTGTCATCCGCATATCTGAGGTTATTGATATTTCTCCTGGCAATCTTGATTCCAGCTGTGCTTCATCCAGTCCAGTATTTCTCATAATGTACTCTGCATATAAGTTAAATCTGCAGGGTGACAATATACAGCCTTGACATACTCCTTTCCTGATTTGGAAGCAGTCTGTTGTTCCATGTCCAGTTCTAACTGTTGTTTCTTGACCTGCATACAGATTTCTCAGGAGGCAGGTCAGGTGGTCTGCTTGAAGAATTTTCATCTCTTGAAGAACTTTCCACAGTTTGTTGTGATCCACACAGTTAAAGGCTTTGGCGTAGTCAATAATGCAGAAGTAGATGTTTTTCCGGAACTCTCTTGCTTTTTCGATGATTCAGCGGATGTTGGCAATTTGATCTCTGGTTCCTGTGCCTGGGAAGCCCCAATTAATTGCCAAGTCCACATGAATGAAATTGAGCACCTGGGGCTTTCTTATCAGCCCAACGAGAGGGCTGCATCCCTCACGGCTAGTGAGGCCCATGCTTCACACTCTCCAGCAAGAAAGCAGACAGAGCCAGGAGAGGGTAAAGGCTGAAGGACTGTAACACTGAGTGATCTTACCTGCTGGGGATGTGGGATTTTCTCTAACCTTGATCTCTTCTTCCTTTAGAGATGACACCTACTGTGTAGGTTCTATTCCTAGTCCTGGAGCTGATCTACATGCCAAGTAGTGTTGGGGCCATGGCTAGGAGTGTTCTCTTATAGTCAGACATATCATTTTGACCTCTAGCTTATTTGGTGAATATCCTTAATTTAGTTCAATGAAGTCTCACCTTGCTCCTCTGTAAAATGCAAAAAATAGTAATACCTATCTCATCAGATNCCATGGCTAGGAGTGTTCTCTTATAGTCAGACATATCATTTTGACCTCTAGCTTATTTGGTGAATATCCTTAATTTAGTTCAATGAAGTCTCACCTTGCTCCTCTGTAAAATGCAAAAAATAGTAATACCTATCTCATCAGATTGTTGTCCACATTAAATGTGGTCACAGAGCACAGTGCCTGGTTCACAGTGAACACCTAGTAAATTTGTCATTGTATTTACAAATTAAAACCACTGAAATGTGAATTTCTCTTTCATGATATAATTCCAGTTCTCAACTTGTAAAAGGCACACTGGGCTTGTAAGCTTCATAAATACAATGTATACAGCTCCAAAAGCTCCCAAATTTTGCTGTATATCATCCTGCCTCTCCTGATATGTCACAGACCTGAGCACTAAAGCACAGCACTGGGATAAAAATGAGGAATTTGAGGAATTGAAAGTGAGCAGAGATGATAATTCTAGATTGTCTGTCAAGTTTCGCAAACTGTGTAAAAGTAAACAAGCAAGTACTAAGACCTGAAGGTGATTGTAAATTTAAAATCTTCCTTTTTAATAATCTAAGCTGTTATTAGCAGTGGATAAGAAAACACCACTTAAAAAAACCGTATTTTACTCTGATGCATTTTTTACCGCTAATGCAATGTACATAGTATAAATAAGTAATGTAATCAAGTTTATCTTTGGAAGAAAAAGTTAATAATCCTACTGGAGAGTTGGAAATAAATGGTGCTGTTATTGCATTTATTTCAAATCACACAAATCACACCAGCTCAGACTGAAACTGTATGTCAACAGAATATTTTGAATTCCTTTGTGACCCTTCTTACCTTTCCAGTTGTCCTGGACCCACAGAAGCAACTGGGAAGAGAAGCTACATGGGCAGGTTCAAGAGCGAGTAGGAACTCCCACATCTACTTTGGGACTTCCAAGGGCATCAGCATTCATGGACTTGCAGTGGGGGAGGGGGCTGGGGACCTCAGGTGGTTGGCTTCAGCAACCAGGGTCCAGAACAGATTATACCACACAGGTCAGTGGTGGACAAATGGCTGACAAATCACACAAGTGGATGATAAGAGGAAACTCACTGGGTTTGTGAGTCTACAAAAAAGTGAGTGAGTTATGTACAAGAGGGGTGATAGGAAACAGTCAGAAACCGAGCAGAGAGCAGACGGAGACATAATAGGCAAGAATACAGAGGAGGACCTTTCCTGGTGGTACAGTGGATGAGAATCCGCCTGCCAATGCAGGGGACACAGGTTCGATCCCTGGTCCAGGAAGATTCCACTTGCCATGGGCAAGTAATCCCATGCACCGCAACTACTGAGCCCGTGCTCTAGGGCCTGTGAGCCACAGCTAATGAGCCCCTGTGCTGCAACTACTGAAGCCCATGCTCTGCAACAAGAGAAGCCATCACAATGAGAAGCCCCCACTCTCTGGGACTAGAGGAAAGCGTGCACGCAGCAACACAGACCCAGCACAGCCAAAAATACATAAATAAATATTAATAAAAGAAGAAGAGGAACAGAGAGGAAATGGAGGCAACGTGGGCCCTTGTGATCCTCTCCTGGGTCCTGCCACTAGGAGAGCTTCCCGAGGTCATGATCTGATGACACATCNAGCAACACAGACCCAGCACAGCCAAAAATACATAAATAAATATTAATAAAAGAAGAAGAGGAACAGAGAGGAAATGGAGGCAACGTGGGCCCTTGTGATCCTCTCCTGGGTCCTGCCACTAGGAGAGCTTCCCGAGGTCATGATCTGATGACACATCCATGTCTTTATTCCCTAAATGAGTTTTTCCCCTTAAATCTCAGATTCTATGCCTCCTTTCCCACACTGGAAGTCTAGGCTTGCTAAACCAGGGGAACCTAGAGAGGTCCTTTAACTCTGAGCTTTCTATGCCTGATCAGCATTACTCATTCTGGACGTGGGCTCAGCTCTTCCCACAAGCTCTGAATCCCTTCTCTGCCTGCCTTCTCTATCACCCTCTGTCCCTCCTTCTAACACTTTCAATCTCTCTCTATCAGCACTTTCTTCTCAGTCTTTAAAAACATGCAAGTCTCTCCAATTAAACAAAATCAAAACATGCTCCTTGGGACTTCCCTGGTGATCCAGTGGCTAAGACTCTGCACTCCCAATGCAGGGGGCTCAGATTTGATCCCTAGTCAGGGAACTAGATCCCACATGCAGAAAAAGAGTTTGCATGCTGCAACTACAGATTCCATGTGCTGAAACTAAGACCCAGTGCAGACAAAAAAAGAGACATACTTGATCAAGTGTACCCTACACCCCGCCCCCCCACATGGCTGAACCCTTTCTTTAGGAAGTTTTCTGAGACACATTCTCTGTCACCTAGAGACTCCCTCCCCGTCTCTCCCAGAGTTCCCCCAGCACCGTGTGCATCCTTCTATCGAGCACTTTCACAGGGTATCATCACGGGCTGTCTTCTCTCCTCTCCCCCACGAGCGGTCCATATGTTAACTCAAGAACAGAGCTGTATCTTTCATCTCTGTATTCTTGTGCATGTCCTTGTTTTAAGACTTAGATGATACTCAGTGTACTAAAAGTTTTGCTGCATGCTTGTTGTATTAGTCAGGATTCTTCAGAGAATGTGCTTATGAAGACTGAGAAGTTTCGAGATCTATATAGTCAGCAAGCTGGAGACTCAGAAGTGCTAACAGGATAGTTCCAGTCCAAGTCAAGGGGCCTGAGAACCAGGAGAGTGGTGGTGTAAGTTCCACTTGGAGTTTGAACCCAAAGGCAGGCGAGGCCCGGTGTCCTAGCTTGAAGACAGTTAAGCAGAGAGAATTCTAGGCTTTTTGTTCTGTTCAGGCCTTCTAAGGATTGGATGAGGCCTGCCCACATTGGGGAGGGCAAGCTGCTTTACTCAGTCTACTGATCCAAATACTGAGTCAGCAGAACCCAGCTCACAGACACACCCAAAACAGCTTAACCAGGGGGTACAGCCAAGGTGGTATCACATGTGTCCACCATATTTTTCAGTTCGCAGTGCAGGTTCTATTAGTATCTTCTTCAGAAAAAAATGGACATCACAGGCTTTAGAGGGTCCTCCCTTCTCCATTTTCCTCCAAAGCCTCTTATCCGCACTGTATGCTGTAATAAGACGTGATGATGGCTCTCTTCTGTTCTGTGTTTCATGAGGAAGCAGAGTTCCATATAAAGTTGTAAGCTCCTTGAGGGGAATCAATTACTATGTGACATAATTTTATGACACTCTTCATAGCGCTTGATTTGGAACTGGAACAGAAGAGGCAATCCAAAACTATTTATTCAACTATATACAGCTGAAATACAACGTAGAGGATGAATGAGATAGCATGCATTTTTTATATTACATCTGGACTGCTGGTTATCAATCCAAAATTCATTCTCTTTCTTTAGTGAGAAACAGAAACTCTACAGGTTGGGGGTGTGGCAATACGTTCCAGCCTTATCTCAGGAACTGTAAAGGGTGCAGTAAAAGGGATGTGGAAGTTATCCCAAGGTGCTTGCAATTCTAGTGAAGAACTCTGCTTGCTCCTGGAAGCAGAACAATAGAAGAAAGCTATATTTGGGTATTAGATCAGGTAGAGTAGAAGAAACATTGGAGGAGCTTGGAGAAGGGAAAGGTCTCTCTATATGCTGTGGTGCTCAGGTTTTCCCAGCTTTCTTTGAAGCTACAGGTGGTCATGTGATTATATTCTGGCCATTGAGATGTAAGCAGTCCATTGTATGGAATTTCCAGGGATGCCTGTTAGAGGGAGGTGACTCAGATGGGTACCCTATGGATTTTCCATTCTGTTTTCCTCCTTTGATTTCCAGGATCCCAGATAAGATGCCGGGCACACCAGCAGTCCGCTTGAGGATGGAAACTATGCGCTAAGAATGATAAAGCAGAGAGGGAAGAAGTCTTGAGTCCTGGCGTCTTTATAGTGCTGTCCTACCAGCCCTGGACTGCTCAGTTCTGGCTGCCTTTTACATGAAAGAATAGGACTTTGTGGTTTCTGACCTCTTTTATTTTGGTTTTCTATTTTATGCAGTCTAACATAATCCTAGGTGAAAGAGATACAAATTAACACAAAAGAATGGAAGTGCTGTCTGAAATAAATTCTTTCAGTTAAAAAAGGCATTTTTACTAATATGCAAGGCATAAGTGAACTATAACCATCAAATATATTTGGCATTACTAATATGAAATATTATTCTGTTTATTCTTTTCTCCCCCATCACAATGAATCCCTTAGTGATATGGGCTTTAGCCTGTCATCCATGCAAGGACGATTTTCTTGTAAATTAGAGCAAAAGGAAAAAAAGCCTTGTAAATCATCTCTCTCACTTAACTTGCCCATTGTCCTCTCTCTGCAGGAAACCCACAGGTTGCAGAAGAAAATGGCTGGTAGAAATGCCACAGGAAGAATAACTTGGTTTTGAAATGAGGTGAAAAGAAGTGAAATTAATGTAACAGTGGTCCTCAGTTTTTTTTTTTTTCTTTTTGGTCCTACTTTACAAAGTGAAAATTGGGGAAATTGATGAGAGGAGTCTCTGTTTTAAATAAGACCAAGACAAGGACATAGCTTTCTGAGGATTACATTTTAAAAGGTGGAAAGAAAAGGGGACGTGAATGATAAATTTAAAAAACCCCATCCCTCTTCTATCTCCCCCAAAAGAACATATCAGGTCAGCTTAAGGGGTCATCTTCCAGTCCTACAGTGTGGCACTTTTAGAGAAAAGCACAACTCTGAAGGTCTCTGATAATTTTTAAAAGTTGTTTGCAATATAGGTATTAAAGTAATGTGTTTCTCAAGTTCTGCAATTTTCTCTTAAGAAGGGCCAGGATTAACTAACCAAACTGAATCTTTGGTGATGAGAGAAATTCTAAAGCAAAACCCAGAAGAATTTAGAAGGCAAAGAATCCAATGTTATAATAAAACAAAATAGCTCAGACGGAAGGCGGGGCTTATTGTGAGCAACCGGGGTGGAGCTAACAACAGTATGTCTGCCTCGTCAAGAAACAATGAAGACATAATCTGGAGGACACACTCTCAGGATTCCTCACTCATATGGCTGGCTAACTGGTGCTGGGCATTGTCTGCAGGGTCCACGGCGACTCGGAGCTGGGAGCCTTGGTTCTCTCCACAGGATTCTCTCCACAGCCTGGTTGGGCTTCTTCAGAACCGGGTGGCTGGGTTCCAAGAGAACTGGGCAGAAGCGCATGGTAATTTGGTGCTCTAACCTCAGGTGTCACACAGCTCCACTTCATTATTTAAACCAATCACAAAAAGGTTCACCAGACTCAAGGGGAGGGGTCAGGGACCCTATCACTCCATTGGAGGAATGTCTGCTGCTACTGCTGCTAAGTCGCTTCAGTCGTGTCCGACTCTGTGTGACCCCATAGACGGCAGCCCACCAGGCTCCCCCGTCCCTGGGATTCTCCAGGCAAGAACAGTGAAGTGGGTTGCCATTTCCTTCTCCAATGCATGATAGTGAAAAGTGAAAGTGAAGTTGCTCAGTCGTGTCCGACTCTTCACAACCCCATGGTCTGCAGCCTACCAGGCTCCTCCGTCCATGGGATTTCCCAGGCAAGAGTACTGGAGTAGGTTGCCATTGCCTTCTGCTGGAGGAATGTCTAGTTATACTGTAAAAAGAGCATGCAGATGGGAGATGTTGTTTTCACCCTCTTGGGAAAATACAGACTGCCACAGTAAGAAATATGAGTTCACAGTGGAAAAGGGGGGACTGTTTTAATCGCCCCATCAGCCTGAGAGCCATCTACCAAGTATTAGGTCTTATAATACCTGGGGAGGCCCCAGGAAGTGAAATTTCACCCTTCAGCCCATTAGCATTATGAGCTGACCAGAAATGACTGGGTTCATAAAACTTTATGGTATCAAGAGTCAAGTACTGATTTCCAGGCACCACCACTTTCAATAAACACCCCACAGTCACTTCGCTTTTACTAAGATGAGGTGGCTTTGGGAAAATTGCTTTTTCTGGTACCCTGTTTACTGAGAGGAAGAACAATGCCAAACTCAGGTTGCATGGCAGCAGGCTTCCACGTCAAATCTTCCTGTCCGTGGCTTCCCTCAGGTCTGGGGAGGCAGGCAGTGCATGCCTGGAGCTGGTCTTTGGACAGACACTACCTCTCCTACTGTCTGGGAGACGTGTGTTATTACTGTGGTAAATAACCATAATCTGAGTTTTCCCAGCCTATGGGTACCAGTGAGGTCACATGAATACCAATAAATCAGATTGGTTAATACCCACATTTGGTGTCAAATGTCAGTGAATATGTTGAAGGTATGTGGGAGTTAACTCATCTATGTCTACCAGTCAGTTCCCTTGTCATCTTTTGCCCCAGACCTGCTGGTTGATGTCTCCTGTCTGTGAAACCATTCAAAAGCAGGCATCTCCTTACTGTTACTGGTGCCAGTGAGGGTCTTGGCATCCATAGTCAGGCCAAGGCAGAACTGGGGACTCAGCACTCCTCACGGAGCAAGGATGTGCTATGTCTGGGGCAGAGATGGACTGAGGGTTTCCTGCCCACCTTCCTACCCCCAGCTCCAGGCCTCACTTTTTGTTGGGGTGGGGAGGGGGTCGCAGAGCATGTGGGATATTAGTTCCAGGTTTCGACCAGGTTTTGAACCTATGCCTCTTGCATTGGAAGATGGAATCTTAACCACTAGACTGCTAGGAAAGTCCCTTTCACTTTGTTATCTGGTTACTTGAGTAGCATCGCTTGAGCCCTGTGTCTCACAGAGCCCCTTTTGACAACAGTCTCTTCAATCTCTGCAAACAACTTCTCTCCTCACAGGGCTCAGACGAAAATCCAAGGTAACCAACTTCTTAAAAATAGATGCCAGTAGGCTGCCTGCCTTACCAAGTCACTGGACATTTCCAGACATGCCTGATTCCCAGCCAAGAAGACAAATTCTGCTCAGACTCGAAGCCCTGCTATAAGACTAACATGCACAGTGTACCACAGGGCTTCCTTCTGATTCAGCTCTGCGAGGTGGGCAGGACAGACCTTAGTATGATTTCCATTTTTCATAGGAAGAAATTAATTCTTCAAGGAAATAAATAAGGAGCCTGAAATGAAATAATACTTAAGATTCGGATGGAGTCTAGGAATGGGGGTCTTGGAACAGCAGATCTGGACTCTCCTTGGAGTCCCTTCCTGATGACAGGTCACAAAACTTGGCCTGGATGCTGGAGGCAGTTAGACGCATTTTCCTCTCTGTGCTCACAGCACTTGGTCTGTTCTCGCATTTCTCTCATTTTATGGCACCGCTTTAAATGTCATTCTTCCCCAATGAACGCCTGTCTGCCAGCAGAGCGCCTGGCATGGACTTCTCCATGCACTTGATAAACATACATGGGTGGAATGAATATGGATTGCTTAGTGTTTCTGAAGTAGAGGCAGCCCCCCCCACTCCAGGGAGGGTTTGGAAGTGTAGGACATTTTTGGTTGTCACAACACTGGGGAGCAATGCTCCTAGTCTTGAGTGACCAGGGCCAAGGATATGGCACATCTTGCCATCTGTCTAACAGTCCTACACAGGCAGTGCTTTGCCCCGCAAGCCATTAACTCCTCCTCTGAAAATAAAGACAAGGAAGTTCAAATGCAGGGAACATCCTAAGCCTCTGATAGCTTCAGGCTTTGCCAAGGAACACCTTGTGACCTTCTGTTTGAGCTTTGGGGTTGAACAGGGGCTGTGCTATCCACCCATCTCACCTTATGATTTACCGAGATAACACATGTGAAAGGCCTAATAGAAGGTTTGGTCTGTGGCAGGCAGACAAGCGATTTGAGCTCCTTTCCAGCGTCTTTGGGTAATGAGGACACTTCCTTGTAAGCACTTCAGTGTACCAGTCTGGCCTATGGTTTGACTCACAGAAAGATTTTGCAGACAGGCCTTGTGTCCCAGAATCTGGTCTCATGACATACAGAAAACACGATAGGAAGCACATCGCTGAATTATAATGGAGAGTCACTGAATTAAATATGTAATGTTTCAAAGGATCAGCGCCTGGCACTTAGTGGTGTCTTGAGAAATGGTTGACTTGATGAGCAGACAACAGAGGTCCAAGAAACCAGTGCTCTGGCTTAGATACTAAGGCAGCATTGATCAAATCGGATTCTCTCTTCTTAGCAAAATCAAGGGAGATTTCCTCTGTAAGTTTCTCCTCATCTCCTATTTCCTGCAAATTGAAAAGATTTCCTACAGAGGCCACACTTCCTGACTTCACTTTCCATTTCTACCACTGCAGGTAAGGGATGCTAGGTGCAAAAACACACATGATTCACCTGCCTCATCAAGTCCCTTTGAATTCTTCCAATTCCCACTGGTGAGTATATTTACTTTCCACCTGCTTCTTATTAGAAAAAATATGTCATAGCAACATTACAAAAGGTGGATAAAAATAGAAAAACCATAATCCTATCACAACTCATAAAAATTGCCTTCTGATGCCTTTCTATAAGAATGCTTTTATAAAGTTGCTATTCTAATGCACATACTATTTTGATTTCTACCATATCCAATTTGTGTTATATATTTTCCATGTGTATGTGTAAGCTGCATAATTACAATGTTTAATGACAGCAAAATTTTCCATAGCTTTAGCATGCCATCCCAGCCTGTTGGATACTGAGATTGTTCTCACTAGGCAATTAAGTATTAACTTTAAGTATTAACACTTAAAGTTTGTCAGTATTACAAAATTATTCCATAGAATAAATTTCTGGTATTTTAGATAGAATCAAAACAGTGTAAACATTATAACTTGTTCTGTTTTTCCTTATTACATTCCAAAAAGATTGTACCAATTTACGATGCCTTCAGCAGTATATAAGAATCTAATTCCGTTGCAGTCTTGGATTGTATCATTTTAAAAAACTTTCGTAGGTGTAAAATGATACTGCCACAATTTGATTTGCTTTATTTATCATCAAGTATGACTAATTTTCCAAACATTTTACTTTCTCTTTATATATCCTCTTTTGTGAATATTGATATGATCAACCTTCCCCTAATCACAGTTTCAAGTATAACAAAATAAAAAGAATACTGGTTTAGTTGTGGGACTGCTAACTCCATGTTTTTTTGCCCGACACATCTCATCTTTCTCTGAAGGGCGTTGGCCAATCTCTGATTCTTTTCAGCTCTAAATTTAATTGACTCTAAGCACTCGAAATGAAACACATCAAACTCAACTCTATGTAGCATCAGAAAGTATTGTATCTATAATTAGCAATAGGTAATTACCTGGAGGGCTTCCCTGGTGGTTCAGACAGTAAAGAATCTGCCTGCCAATGCAGGAGACCTGGGTTCGATCCCTGGGTCAGGACAACCTCCTAGAGAAGAAATAGAAACCCACTCCAGTATTCTTGCCTAGAGAATCCCATTGACAGAGAAGCCTGGCAGTCTACAGTTCGTGGGGTCTCAAAGAGTTGGACGTGATTAAGCACGCATGCAAATACCTGGAGCTTAACACTAGGTATCTGGAATTCATAAAATATTCCAGAGAATCTCCTGATTTCTGAGTAGCAGGTGAAGGTAAATAGGGAATTCTTCATTTATTTATTTTCTCATTTATTCAACAGGTGTTTATAGAGGACCTAGAATGCACTAGGTGCCATAATAGATGCTTGTTGTATAAAGATGAAGAGTCCCAGTCCCAGGGGAGCTATGATCAAGCAGAGAAGAGTCCCAGTCCCAGGGGAGCTATGATCAAGCAGATAAAGGAATTCCAACAGCAGATGTGGTAAGAACTGCAGAGGGCAGCGTGGGGAGTGTCCATTTAGGACGCCTTCACAGAACGGGGCATTTGAGCCTGGATCTGAAAGGTGAACAGGATCTTATCAAAAGAGGGACGGAGAAATTGGGCTGGAGAGGAACTACAGGCATAGAGGGGTAGGATGTAAAAGGTTTGGAGTTTGACAATGACAACTTAATACTACTGAAAAGTTAAGCTTCTGGAATATCTGGTTTGTTGGGCAGAAACAGAGCTGGGCAGATAAATTGGGGTCAGATTTTATGCCAAGCCAAGGAGTCTGGTTTTTATCTTCTGGGAAGCTTGCATACGGAAGGGAGACAGGGGAGGTTTATAAGCAAGGGAGTAACATGACCAGAACTGTTCTCTTTAATTTTTAAGATCACTTCTAGGAAATATCCAAGTTCTGTTAACGCTTACTCATCTCAAGGCTAGGGTTAATTGTATGAACTTGGGGAGTCTATATTCTGAGGTCTTCACCATTTTGCAGTTAACACCCCATTGAACCCTCACCTTCTATTTGCCTAAGACTATGGGAAGCACGAGACAAACTTTTTAGACAGTAACTTAGTTGTATAATTAAGGACTATGCACAATGTTTTCTTTCAAACTCCAGATATCTTTTCAGGTGGAGCACCTCTCCATTTAAAGCAATGGGGTTCAACTGTGAATTTGAAAAAAAAAAAAAGCATAATAAATAGTGTCCCAACTTGGATAATAAATGACATGGCCCATGATCTAATCAGGGGACTCACAAGTCTGTGGCAGAGGGAAAGAAATGGATGGTTCTTGCAGCTTGGGGCAGATGCAGCGTGGATTACTTCTGCTCATATTTCATGAGTCAAAGCCAGCCACATGCTTGCTTAGTCCTGAGTTCAATGTGCTGCCTCCTGAGGAAGGCACTGAAAAATCACAGGGACAGCAACCAAAATACAGGCAATGTCCTTATACCACATATATGCCAGAATCGAGTTCTAGACACAGATCTCAGTTATTAAGAAAGGTCTTAATTGGTTTTTGATCAATGAAATCAGGGCCAGTCATCTTCCACTGGCTCAGGCCTATACTGCATCAACTTGCCAGCCCTGCTCTGTACTTTAGAGTGCTGATCCTTGTGAAATGCATCCTTTGGGCGTCTTGATTTTATTTAGGCTTGTTCAGTAGAAGGGCCTGGCTGGAGCCCTGGCCGGAGGATACGAGGAGAGGAGAAGTAAGGGTATTTCTCCCTTCTCTTTCTCTGCTTCTGGTGGCACCTTCGGCCACTGCTGTGTACCCTCTGGAGCTCCAGCAGTCAGCAGGCCACCCTTCCTGTGGGCCCCAGTTGCCTGAGAACAGCTGCCACTGTGGGTTCCTGTCTTTGTCTACCTAGCTGCCAGGCTCCTCTGTCAATGGAATTCTCCTCGTAAAAAATAGTAGAGTGGGTTGCCATTTCCTTCTCCAAGGTATCTTCCCCACCCAGGGATCAAACCTGGATCTTCCACATTGCAGGCAGATGCTTTACCATCTGAGCCACCAGGGAAGACCTGTTTACTTTAAAGGTAAACTTACCAGGATTGGCTGTGGATATGGTTAATATGATTAAGCTCCTTTAAACCTCATATCCCAAGATGAGATTCCTAGTTTTTGTTGTTGTAGTTCTAGGCTCAACGTCTATAACAACATAGGTATAAGGCACAAATGAACATCTTAATATTTAAAAAATAAACATTTAAAAATACTTGTAGGTTATCACCCTCTTTGAAACATAGTAGGGTAGAACAAGTGCAGGGAATTCATCTGAGAGCAAATAAGCAAGTGAATGGCCCAGGTTCCAGCCCTCAAAGAAAAACAAGACAGGGATTTCCCTAGTGGTCCAGTGGCTAAGACTCTTCATCTCAGTGCAGGGGGCCTGGGTTTGATCCCTGGTCAGGGAACTAGATCCACCATACTGCAAATAAAGATCCCATGTGCCACAACTAAGACTTGGTACAGCCAAATAAATAAATAAATATTTTTTAAAACCCAATAAGATAGGACTTTTCATGTCAATNCTCGTTTTATTTTCATTTGTCCCATTTGGACAGCACACATTCATAAAGCATGTAGAAAAAATACATATAAAAATGATTATTTTTGGAAAAATCTGCCTGCCAATGGTTATATGAATTGGGAAACCCGACTAGCCAAACACCAAAACAAAATCATATTCTAGAATTCATGGAAGCAGATGATTGTGGTACTACTGTGTCATGTTGAGAGAATTCAAAGCTTTTCATTTTCATAAGAAAAAAAAAATGTAGCTAGTTAGGAGCTGAGGGTCAAAGTGAACTTTATCCTAAAACGCTACTCAAATTCACCACACTAGCTGGCTTACTTTGCATACTAGTTCATACTTTGTAAGCTCACTGAAGGTGACATGAGGAGTACAGAATTAGTTGTGTGTGTGTGTGTGTGTGTGTGTGTGCGCGAGCACGCTATTAAGCTATATATCTGCTTGTAGATATTGGCACTTAATTTACCATGCAGGTATACACATATATACACATGATATTTATGAATTCATATACATACATATATGTAGATGATTAAACTATTTTTAAAGGACTATGGTCATTAGTAGTCTTTAAAGAGTTTGTCTAACTGTAAAGAGCAAAGGATGGTTCATTTAAAAACTCCTATATTTTGTATCGAATTTCTATTGATTGTTTTGATACAATAATGGAAGCAAATTTTAAATCTGGAATGGAGTAGATAGAGACACTGAAGGAAAAAGACTCGATGGCATCCAGACAGAAGGATTTTTTGCCAGTAAGTAGTGAGTGAATGGGCAAGTGACAGCCTTGGAGACGGTGGAGTCACATGACGCTTTCCCTGAATTAACTAAGAGATTTGGCTTCAAGGTCTCTGGGAAAAGGAGCGGAAAGAGTTGGTTTCTAGGGAACGGTTTGCTCCTTCTGCCTCAGTCTGCTACTGGTTGAAGACACCAGCAGGCACGGCTGCTGCTGGGGGGGCAGTGGTGTTTGGTGGGTGACAGTTCAAGGGGACCCCTGCGGGGCTTCTCTCCGGGGACTGTCAGCATTGGGCAGGCCAGTAACGCACGCAGGGGAGGGGCCGTCAGTAGGGCTTTTTGAGTCAAAACGATAGCAGGTTCCTCTGAGGTGACATCTGCTAAGGAGGAATCTAGTGACATCAGGTCCCTGAGGTACCTTCCTGTGGGCTTCAGAGTCAGACTGGTCTGAATTCAAATCCCAGATCAGCCACTTATCAGCTGAGTGAGCTTGAGCACATTATGCAATATCTTGAACCAGCATCTCTGCCTTCATAAAAGTAGACAGCCATATGTATATTAAATGTCTGGTTCATAAGAAGCACTCACTGTTGCATTCTTTTTATTACTGATAACAATAACTGTTATGTTATTCATATTGTCATGTTTGTAAAATGCTTGAAATCACTTGGTAATATAATTATCCACCCCTGCTTTTTTCTGCAAGGTTAGAGGAAGTTTTTAATCCCACTTTCTTACAATGACCCACTAAGAAATGGAAGCCCAAAGAAGGCAAATAACTTGCGCTGATTTACGCCTTACTTGCTTAACTAGGGAGAAGTAGACCCAGAAAGATAGCCCATTCCATGGCCTCTTCTTCTAAACCAAGAAGATCAACAGACATTCCAACTGGGTGGACACACTCTCCCTGCCTTTACAGTAACTTTACCAACCTTGGTCGCAAAATCCACGGGGAAGTCATCACAGCCTCAAATCTTTTTCCTTTCCTTCAATAGAGTATAGCTCCCTGCCTCTTTTCATCTCTTGTTTTCATACGAGTGTTTATTCTGTTTCTCATCCCGAATCTTACTCTCCATTCACCCTTCATTAAATTCTCTGATGTGCTGTGCCTACTAGTTTATTTTTTAAGTCATTCAACAAACATGTATTGAGCGTATCTGAACATAACTGCTTAAGAAGACACCAAAGGCTTGTGAAGAAAATGAATTTATAAACAGAATTTGCAATACCTGTGCCGAAGAGGGGAATAGACCATGTGGGGGCCCCATAAGAACCTTCCACCAGCAGGGGGCGGTATAGCACGGTGGTTGACGGCTTGGGCTCTGGAGTCAGATGCACTGGATTTGAACCTGAGCTCTCGCTCCATCAGTGCCCTTGGGGTAACCGCACAGACTCAGAGGAGGAAGTGTACTTTTCTCCTTGGTAAGGTAGGAATAATCATAGTACCTGCCTCAGATGGAGTGCTCTTGTTCAGTTGCTAAGTCATGTCCGACACTTTTGCCACACCATGGACTGTAGTCCCCCAGGCTCCTCTGTGCATGGGATTTTCCAGGCAAGAATATTGGAGTGGGTTGCCATTTCCTTCTCCAGATGGAGTGTGGGGAGTAACAAAAACTTAAGAATTAAATATTTTAAAATGTCTACAAGTTGTCTTCTCCCTTTAAATATAGAGCTGATCAGAATAAGGACAGGGAATCCATCTGAGAACACATAGTAAGCATTCAAACCAAGCAACTTCTTATTTCCTTAAGAGGGAGAGTAAACAGAGATTTGAACTGTCATTGAATAGGCAGGGTTTAGGTTATTTATGAGAAGGGATCAGGGTCTCTCCTCTTTCTTCAGCCAAAGCAAAAGTTTCATGGTTCTGTTCCAAACCCAAATGAGTACCGTGATCAAGAGAGGCTGAAGAACTTGACCCTGGGGGCGGTTGCTGATCGACTCTATATGGAGGGTGGCCTGCCAGAGCTGATGGGCAAAGCTTGTGCAAATCCTGCATTTTACAACCTGTGTGGTCCAGCTGTGAGCTGAACAAAGAGCAGCATGTGTGATGTGAGAGCTCTGAATAGAGCCTGAGACTGCATGTTCCTGTGCGGGAAAATGGCTTGCTTGGTGAATACTCCATTTCTTTCTACTATCCTTTCCTACTAAGGAGCACAGGGCTGAAACTATGAGGATATTTCCCTGCCTTGCTGGCTCTGTTTCCTGGGCAAGATGAGCTTATCATTTTCTATTCAGCTCCTAGCTGATAGAGAAGCTCCCCAGGCAAGAGTAAAAACACAGTGACAAAAAAAAAACAAAAACAAAAAACCCATGATAGAGAAAAACATGACTGTCCTCAGCCCTACTTTAGTGTTTGAAAAAACCAACTTTCTGTAAAAGGGACATTAGATCAATCCTTCCACAGGCTGGCACACTTTTGGGTTTCAGCTAAGGGGACTCTGTAAACTGTTAATCTGTATGTATCCTATGGTTGTGTGTGTGTGTGTGTGTGNAAAAAAAAACAAAAACAAAAAACCCATGATAGAGAAAAACATGACTGTCCTCAGCCCTACTTTAGTGTTTGAAAAAACCAACTTTCTGTAAAAGGGACATTAGATCAATCCTTCCACAGGCTGGCACACTTTTGGGTTTCAGCTAAGGGGACTCTGTAAACTGTTAATCTGTATGTATCCTATGGTTGTGTGTGTGTGTGTGTGTGTGTGTCAGTGAGGGTGGGGGACTGGCTTGAAGGCAATTGCTATGGCTCAAACAGGGTGGGAACTCATTTTCGTTTGGAATCAAATGCATTCAGAGCTGGATAAAATGAAAAACTTTATTCAGCATTTTCTGAAAGAAGCCACACAAGGTCTCCTGGCTCAGCATCTAGGGCCACAAATGCCACTGAAGTCACATAGACTGTGTACATGCACACACAACATGTAATTTTTAATATCCCCCCCATGACCAGAGTGGATTTGTTCCATTCAGTGGGAAGCCACAACATTTATTACATCTCTTTCCCAAATAAACCTCAAAGCCAGCATTTCATCTTTCCTCATGTAATCATCATAAGGTAGAAAATGAAATTTTCCAAACCTAAAAGCATGTTGCTAAGAGCTCCAGGGCACTGCATGTCACTCCTTACTTTGATGTGTTCATGGAGGGGATGGGGAATGACAAAAAAAATGAGAAAGGAAAGAAAGATGCCCTGCATCTTCCCAAGATTTTCAGAAAGCTTCTTCTTTTCTTTTTTTGTTTAACTCTTTACGTAGTGACAAGATGGAGCTGATTAAAAGAAGACAAGCAAAGTCTCAGTGCCAGACCACTTCAGAGATGAAGCATTCCAGAAAGGCATGTAAGAACTCCTGTCAGAAACAGGGAGGATTTCACAGCCCCTCTTGCATATTAATGAACTACAAGGAACCTCAGTGTAGTGG
>SJYH01002477.1:294573-318890 GCA_006408735.1 Sylvicapra grimmia
CAGATGCAACATTTCAGGAGCCGTGCCAGGATTCCGCGATAAATACCAGCTCCAGGGGAAATACATTTCATGATAGAATTAGGGGATCAGCCATCTGAGACATCCACAGAAACCACCCCCCGCCCCATCTTTCAAAACTCAAGGGGGGTTCGGGGGGAGCTGGTGGTACAGTGGATGTGGGGTGGATGGGGCTATTTATTGGAGTCCAGTTCCTGTACATTCGCTCCATCTTCAACTCTTCTGATGCTGCATATATCCTCAAGCAACAAATCCACCAGCCTAAAGGTCAAGTTCAGGTGAATTGATTAATTTTGCTGCCTGTTTTTCTGGTGTGTGTGTGTGTGCGGGTTTTTTTTTTTTTTGAAAAACTGCTGAAACCTCGAATCCTCTTGCTTTAGAAGCAAAACCTTTCTTTTCATAAAGCTCATGCCCCTGTCACTGCCTATTGGGGGTTTTTCTTTTCCAACTTCTTACAACCTGTGGTGTGCAGGCAGAAGACATGCTCCCAGCTATTCTCGCCCCCCTCCACAAGCCTTCCTCCAGAATTTGCTGGATTCTCACCCCCTTGCTCACTCATTCCCCTTTGCCCCGTATGCAGAGTACAACCGTCACTGTCGTCTGTGCTCACCATCTGTTCCTAAAATTCCTCTGATACAGAAATCACATGACAGTTTGAGGTGCAGCCATCTCAATATTGCAAGGTTTCACTTGGCAGGGTTTGGAAGTGATGGCTGCTGTGTGGTTCCGCCTTATGAAGCTGACCAGCTAAGGTGGTGTGATAGCTAGCTAGCTCTCTAGAAGGACCTTCCAAAGCTGCTGCCGACTCCCTCAGATGTTTTTGTGAGGCTGCAAATAGAGAATAAAGCCGCAGCCTTCATTTTCAGCTGAGACCCAGGCTCGCCTGCAGCCAGGAAGAGGGGAAAAAAAATGGATGGAGCCATGCTCTATGCTGTCACGTAAGGAAAGAGCATCGCCAGATTGGACTCAGTAACCAGATTGGTCACTCCTTGTCACCATGATGCTGCATACAAAAATACTCTGAGATTCAGCAGCTTGACACAATTGTTCTTTTTTGCCCATAGGCCTAGATCAGCTAGGTATCAGCTGACTTAGGCTGGGCCTCCTCTCTGGGTTGGCCTCCAAGCTATGGATTATGTCCAGGTCTGGTCTGTTTTCTTCTTGGACCTCTACCAGGTTTATGTTCATACGGTGATGGTGGAGTGCAAGAGGATAGATCCAACTGTGCTCAGGTCATATCTGCTAACATTCCAATGGCCAAAGCAAGCCACATGACAAAACTCGAAGTCAAGGGCAAGGAAGGTTAAGTCACATCCTTAAGCCCTGGTTCAGTGGAGACCAGAAGGTAGACTTCTCCCATGAAAAGACAGAAGGGGTGAAAATAATTAAATGATAACATAAGATCTACTTCACTTACTACGGTGGACACATGATGCCCTTCCAAGTATCCATTCCTTCTTACACATGGGTGCTTGTCCAAGTACCCATTCCTCCTTTTGATAATGACTCTGATTTTCATACTGGTATATAATTTCTTAGAAGTGAGACCTTTTGGTGAAACTGCTGTCCATCAGCTTCTACATATTAGGTGTGTAGATCAGGCTTATGTTATTACCATAACCTGTCCACGACCATAGGTTTAACAATAAAATGTGATCTAATATGGACCAATTAGAAAAGAGGAGGATACATTTGCTAGGAGCTCCTGGAAAATAGGTTTTCTTCTTACACAGTGGGAACTACTAGGAGACATGCTTTCAGCTGTGTGGTTACAGCTGGGCCTTTTGCAACTGCTAAGGTGTGATGGTGAAGCCGGCATGCAGAGGAAGATGTATGCAAGATAATTGTAGGAAAATCAGTCCATCCCCTCATCAACCCTAACCCGAAGTTCACACAATTTCAGGGTTTTTAAGTCAGCTAGTAGATCACCTAATTATTTATTATCTATTATTTATTTATTATTACCTATTATTTATTTACTTGCAATTACATTACTTTAGTGAATTCACTTTCTGGGTGACTTTGGGATATTCGGGCATGTATGTGTGTGTGCATGTGTATGTGTCTGGTCTGTCTGGTATGATATTTATTCCTCTGGGCCTCAGATTCCTGACCCACAATATGGCAATGATTGTAGTATATAATAATGTGATAATGCATGTCAAGGCTCTAGCACACAGCAGGTGGAGCCAGCCTGCACATTTCTGCAGGCTGTTCCCCACATGAGAGAATGAGGGGGCCCTGAAGACAGAACTAACTCAGCAAGCCGGTGCCCATGCAGCTACCTCCAGCAAGAGAAGATGTCTTTTTCTAACTTTCCCCAAATCCGTGGATTAGCAGAAGCCCCGACAGAAGACATTTAACAAACATCACTTCCTTCTTTTCCCACCTGTAGTCATTACTTCTTTTGATAGATAGAAAATAACAACTGAATTTTCTGTTGTTCCGTACTAAGAACATTGTTTTTTATTGTTTCTGTCTTGAAACAGTTGATTTCACTCCTATTCTGTAGTCACTTCTCCCTATTCCTTTCCTGAAGCTTGCTTCTTTTCCCCCTATGTTCTATATTTCTGGTCTTCTGCTTTCCTCCCTTCTGGCCCCTTCCTGTCTGTCTTCTTCCCAGCCTCTGCCTGTTTTTTGCCTCCCTTTCTTACTCCAAGAAATGACTTCTGAGGATGTGGCCTTTTCAATCTCAGGGTCTTTTTATGCTGGAGCTAGCTGATAGGCATTCTCCAAAAGCAGAGCCTGGAGGAGACATACCCTGGTTCTATGACCTTGGACATACTAAGCTCTCTAGGCCTCGCTTTTCTCCTCTGTAGAAATGATCTAATTCAGGGCCTGTGTGGAGGACTCAATGAAATAATGTGTGTCAAGCATCTGAGCCTACAGAATCAATCAGTAACTGTAGCTTCTTCTCCTTCTAGCTTTACCAGTTAAGGTCATAGCTGTACATGCTAAGCCTGGAGTAGGCACCAAACATTTGGTGTACAGCATCCGCCTCTGACTTAAATAGAACAGCCGCTGACACTATCATTTTCTTGTCTTAACCGTCTTCCNTTTGATAATGACTCTGATTTTCATACTGGTATATAATTTCTTAGAAGTGAGACCTTTTGGTGAAACTGCTGTCCATCAGCTTCTACATATTAGGTGTGTAGATCAGGCTTATGTTATTACCATAACCTGTCCACGACCATAGGTTTAACAATAAAATGTGATCTAATATGGACCAATTAGAAAAGAGGAGGATACATTTGCTAGGAGCTCCTGGAAAATAGGTTTTCTTCTTACACAGTGGGAACTACTAGGAGACATGCTTTCAGCTGTGTGGTTACAGCTGGGCCTTTTGCAACTGCTAAGGTGTGATGGTGAAGCCGGCATGCAGAGGAAGATGTATGCAAGATAATTGTAGGAAAATCAGTCCATCCCCTCATCAACCCTAACCCGAAGTTCACACAATTTCAGGGTTTTTAAGTCAGCTAGTAGATCACCTAATTATTTATTATCTATTATTTATTTATTATTACCTATTATTTATTTACTTGCAATTACATTACTTTAGTGAATTCACTTTCTGGGTGACTTTGGGATATTCGGGCATGTATGTGTGTGTGCATGTGTATGTGTCTGGTCTGTCTGGTATGATATTTATTCCTCTGGGCCTCAGATTCCTGACCCACAATATGGCAATGATTGTAGTATATAATAATGTGATAATGCATGTCAAGGCTCTAGCACACAGCAGGTGGAGCCAGCCTGCACATTTCTGCAGGCTGTTCCCCACATGAGAGAATGAGGGGGCCCTGAAGACAGAACTAACTCAGCAAGCCGGTGCCCATGCAGCTACCTCCAGCAAGAGAAGATGTCTTTTTCTAACTTTCCCCAAATCCGTGGATTAGCAGAAGCCCCGACAGAAGACATTTAACAAACATCACTTCCTTCTTTTCCCACCTGTAGTCATTACTTCTTTTGATAGATAGAAAATAACAACTGAATTTTCTGTTGTTCCGTACTAAGAACATTGTTTTTTATTGTTTCTGTCTTGAAACAGTTGATTTCACTCCTATTCTGTAGTCACTTCTCCCTATTCCTTTCCTGAAGCTTGCTTCTTTTCCCCCTATGTTCTATATTTCTGGTCTTCTGCTTTCCTCCCTTCTGGCCCCTTCCTGTCTGTCTTCTTCCCAGCCTCTGCCTGTTTTTTGCCTCCCTTTCTTACTCCAAGAAATGACTTCTGAGGATGTGGCCTTTTCAATCTCAGGGTCTTTTTATGCTGGAGCTAGCTGATAGGCATTCTCCAAAAGCAGAGCCTGGAGGAGACATACCCTGGTTCTATGACCTTGGACATACTAAGCTCTCTAGGCCTCGCTTTTCTCCTCTGTAGAAATGATCTAATTCAGGGCCTGTGTGGAGGACTCAATGAAATAATGTGTGTCAAGCATCTGAGCCTACAGAATCAATCAGTAACTGTAGCTTCTTCTCCTTCTAGCTTTACCAGTTAAGGTCATAGCTGTACATGCTAAGCCTGGAGTAGGCACCAAACATTTGGTGTACAGCATCCGCCTCTGACTTAAATAGAACAGCCGCTGACACTATCATTTTCTTGTCTTAACCGTCTTCCCTATAAACAAGTCTTCACCTAATTGTTTGAAGAGTTGAAACATCTCTTGTCTAAACAAGGACAGAGAACACAGGGGTGAACACTCCAGGGCTACTGAGAGAATTCTGGGAATGCTTCCCACGTGCCCTCAGGCAGATGGTCGGCTCACATATATTTCAACAACACAAATTAATGTAAAACATATTCATGTATGTATTAATTAATGCTAATGTATTCACAAGAGATTTGGATAATGGGCCGTCCATTCTGACACTTCCCTCCTAATCCATTCACCCTAAAAAGACTAAATCTTGCTCAATTTTAGGTTCAAACAAGTAGATCTCCTCTGATTTGGGGCTCTCCTTTTTTTCCCACACCCCCTATGGCGACTTGCTGGCTATCTAAGAATTTCTCTAACTAGGAAAAATTAAAAAAGCCTTCCATACTGTAATTAGAGGAGGGGAGATACAGGATCTGTGCAAATACTAGAGTAAATTAATACTTGAGTATGAATGAGTATCTGTCTTAGAGAAATACGAGAAAAAACAGGTGTAAGAGTAAGCAGCAATGTTTGAAGAAGAGGCTGGGGTGGGAGGAACACCCAGAAAGAGAAGGGGGATCCCAAGGTGAAAAGGGCAAACATGAAGATGCTAGAAAACTGTCCAGCCTTTGAATCCTGAACAAAGGCTCTGCTCTGAGGAATTTTTTTCATGGAGCAGCACGACGCAGTTTAGGCAAGGTTGAATTTTAAGGTTGACTTTGTAACTTCTGTTTTTAAAACAGAGTTGCCTTCAGTAGAGGAGGATTTTCTTTAGAAAATTATTTAATGGTGAATCTTGATTATAAGGATTTCTTAGTTGCACAGTGGTAAAGCATCTGCCTGCCAGTGCGGAGACACAGGGGACTAGAGTTCAGTCCCTGAGATGGGAAGACCCACTGGAGTAGGAAATGGCTACCCACTTCAGTATTCTTGCCCGGACAGTCCCAACAACAGAGGAGCTTGGCAGGCTACAGTCCACAGGGCTGCAGAGAGTCAGACTCGACTGAGCGCTCGCACACACACAGGCTGAATATAGGGGCTTCCCAGTCGGCTCAGTGGCAAAGAATCCATCTGCCAGTCAGGAGACACAGGTTTGATCCCTGGGACCAGAAGATCCTCTAGAGAAGAATACGGCAACCCACTCCAGGATTCTTGCCTGGGAAATCCCATGAGCAGAGAAACCTGGTGGGCTACTGTCCAAGGAGTCACAAAGAGTTGGACATGGCTTCGCAACTAAACAACAACAACAACTTGAATACAAAGTTTAGAGACTAATAAAGTCTCTGCCTTCAAAAAGTTTACACTCAAACTTGGATAACTATGAAATAAGACAAATATCAAAGGCAAATGTATCTATTCTGCTCTTCTTTGACCTTCCCCTTCTGCTGGCCCATCTGTATGGGATACCCAGATCTTTGAAATTGGGCGGTCAGAGTTTCTGTTACTGGGAGGTATAAAGTTAAATAGAAAGCCCGTCCTGAACTTGGACGAGTTAACTAACACTCGGTGTTCTTCCTCCCTACTGTCACTTCTCTGTTCAAACTGAAGATTTTCACTCTAGGACAAAAAAAAGTACATAACCCACAATGAAAGACAAATCATTAATACAGAAGATGAAGAACAACACAGGACAAATCTGGAGTGGCTACCCATGTGAAAAGCAAAATAAACCTTTCCATTTTCCTGTGCTGGACAGTTTTCAAAGCCCTTTCAGAAGCATCATTACAACCACCCTGCAGAGGCCTCAAGGTGAGTGGTAGAGTCCAGACCGACATACAGATGGGTTTCTGCTTCTATAAAATAAGGAGCTTGGAGACAGTGGCTACTGTAACAGCACCTCCATGGTGGTCTCCTTATCTCCTGCTTCCCAGTATTCATGCCTTTGGGTAACTCCTCCCCGTGTGGGCTGGACTGAGTGACTCTTAAAGACTAGACCATGGCAGAAGTGATGGGATGTAACTGCTGAGATGGGGCTGTGAAAGACTGTGGCTTCTGTCTTAGGAACGCTCTGTCACCCTCTCTCCTTCTTGGCTATTTCCACTCTGGGGAAAGAAAGTGACTCTTTTGGTGAAGAGCTGATGTCTCTGGTCAAGAGCCAGAGAGGATGTGAGGCTGGGCAGTATCCATGTGAGACAGCTCGGAGGCAGATCTCCCCCAGGTGAGCCTGGCGTGACTGCACCTGCTGTCCACATGACTGTGGGACCCTGCCATGTGGGTACCCTGAGCCAGAGGCACCAGCTAGAGGCGTTCATCCAGGCTGCTCTGAGATTCCCGACCCACAGAAACTGAGATAATAAACATCTGTGGTTTTCAGTTACTGGGTCTTGTGGTACCAGACCACCTAACCTGCCTCTTGAGAAATCTGTATGCAGGTCAGTTAGAACTGGACATGGAACAACAGTTAGAACTGGACATGGAGCAACAGACTGGTTCCAAATAGGAAAAGGAGTATGTCAAGGCTGGATATTGTCACCTGCTTATTTAACTTATATGCACAGTACATCATGAGAAACACTGGATTGGAAGAAACACAAGCTGGAATCAAGATTGCCGGGAGAAATATCAATAACCTCAGATATGCAGATGACACCACCCTTATGGCAGAAAGTGAAGAGGAGCTAAAAAGCCTCTTGATGAAAGTGAAAGAGGAGAGCGAAAAAGTTGGCTTAAAGCTCAACATTCAGAAAACGAAGATCATGGCATCTGGTCCCATCACTTCATGGGAAATAGATGGGGAAACAGTGGAAACAGTGTCAGACTTTATTTTTTTAGGCTCCAAAATCACTGCTGATGGTGACTGCAGCCATGAAATTAAAAGACGCTTACTCCTTGGAAGAAAAGTTATGTCCAACCTAGATAGCATTTTCAAAAGCAGAGACATTACTTTGCCGACTAAGGTCCGTTTAGTCAAGGCTATGGTTTTTCCTGTGGTCATGTATGGATGTGAGAGTTGGACTGTGAAGAAGGCTGATCGCCGAAGAATTGATGCTTTTGAACTGTGGTGTTGGAGAAGACTCTTGAGAGTCCCTTGGACTGCAAGGAGATCCAACCAGTCCATTCTGAAGGAGATCAGCCCTGGGATTTCTTTGGAAGGAATGATGCTAAAGCTGAAACTCCAGTTCTTTGGCTACCTCATGCGAAGAGTTGACTCATTGGAAAAGACTCTGATGCTGGGAGGGATTGGGGGCAGGAGGAGAAGGGGACGACCGAGGAGATGGCTGGATGGCATCACTGACTCGATGGATGTGAGTCTGAGTGAACTACGAGAAATGGTAATGAACAGGGAGGACTGGCGTGATGCGATTCATGGGGTCGCAAAGAGTCGGACACGACTGAGCGACTGAACTGAACTGAACTGAGTCTTGTGGTAATATGTTACATAGCTATACATATAACTAATATAATTGCCTTTTGTCTTTATAAACTGTGCTTTATCTTATTGTTTGTAAAACTAAGATTTGCTTATTATTAGAGAAACAAAGAAAACCAAAAGTACTCTTCAGAGTAGCCAGAATGAACCATTTGAAAAATGTGAATATCAGACAATCCCCTGTCCAAAACCATCCAATGGCATACCATTGCAGTGGAATACAATCGAAGGTTCCTACAGTGGCTTCCAACACCATAAATATGACCCTTGCTGTCCCTCTGATCACTTTGTGTCACTCTTTCCCTCATTCACTGAGCTCGAGCAAGCCTGCCCTCTTGATACTTATCAAGTCTGCCCTGCATACTCTTGCTTTGCCTTTTTTTTTTTTTTACAATTACAAATTGTAATATATTTAAGGTGTATGATGTGATTTTTTTGATATACATATACACTGTAAAATGCTTACCAGATCAAACTAATTAACATATATATCACCTCCTTTAGTTACTGTGTGTGGTAAGAACACTTAAGATATATTCTCTTAGCAAATTTCAAGTATACATACATTATTATTAACTAAAGTCACCATAGTCTATGTTGTTGGTGGTGGTTTAGCTGCTAAGGTGTGTCCAACTCTTGTGACCCTCTGGACTATAACTCCTCTGTCCATGGGATTTCCCAGGCAAGCATACTGGAGTGGGTTGCCATTTCTTTCTCCAGGGGATCTTCCCCACCCAAGGACTGAACCTGCATCTCCTGCATTGCAGGTGGATTCTTCACTGCTGAGACACCAGAGATTCCCTATACTCTATATTGTGTGTGTTATTTGCTCAGTCATGTCTGATTCTTTGCGACCCCATGGACTGTGGCCTATAGCCCATCCATGGAATTCACCAGGCAAGAATACTGGAGTGGGTTGCCATTTCTTCCTCTGGGGATCTTCTTGACTCAGGGATTGAACCTGGGTCTTCTGAATTGCAGGCAGATTCTTTACCATCTGAGCCATCAGGGAAGCCATACTCTATTAGGTCTCTAGAATTTATTTATCTTGTAACTAAAAGTTTATGCCCTCTGGTCAGTCTCTCGCCTTTAACCCCATTCCCCCAGCCTCTGACAACAACCATTCTCCTCTCTGTTCCTATGAGTTTGTTTTAGATTTCACACGTAAGTAAGATCATGTGACATTTGTCTTTCTGTGGCTTATTTCACCTGGCATAATGACCTCCAGGTTCATCCATGCTGTTGTGAATATCTTATAAGGGGTTAATATCCTAAATATACAGGAATTAATAGAAATCAATAGCAAAAACAAAACAACCAAATGACCAGATTAGAAAATGGGCAAAAGACTTGTGTAGACAGTTTTTCAAAGAGGACATACAAATGGCTAACAGAATTTGTTAAATGAAAAGACACTCAACATCACTAATTATTAGGGAAATGCAAATCAAGACCATCATGAGATATCGCCTCACACCTGTCAGGATGAATATTATCAAAAAGTCAAAGGATAATAATTGTTGCTGAGGATGTAGAGAGAAGGGAACCCTTGTGCACTGTGGTGGAAATGTAAATTGGCACCGCCTCTATGAGAAACAGTATGGAGGTTCCTCAAAAAATTAAAAATAGAATTAACATATGATCCAGCAATCCCACTTCTAGGTATATATCCAAGGGAAATAAATCATCATCTCAAAGAGATATCGACACTGTCTTGTTTACTGCAGTGTTATTCACAGTAACCAAAATGTGGAAGCAACCTAAGTGTCTGTTAATAGATAAATGAACAAACGACATGCAATATATACTGGGTATGTTTATTATTGTTTGTGTTTTTTAGAAAAGTAAACAATAAGTGGCTGACGTTTTGCAATAATAGCATTGATACTCTTAATATTACACACACACACACACACACACACACACACACAAACACACAAAAATCAAGCCTTAAAAAAGAAGGAAATCCTTCCATTTGCCACATGTCTCAAGTGCTCTTGCTCCAGAGTCATGGGCTTGCTGCTTTCTTTGCTGAACTGTTCTTCCCCCAGATAGTAGCATGGCCTACCTTCATCACATTCCTCTCTCTCAGGCGGCCTCCTTAGATCTCTGTTTGTTAGATTCCCCATCTAAAGCAGCCCCCTTCACTTACTCTCTCCCTGCTTTACTCCTCATAGTATCTGTCCTGTTACTTCCTGTTACTTTTCATGTAACTTTTTGTGTTACTGTCACTCTCCCATTAGAGTGCTGGTTCTCCAGATGGAGGGATTTTGTTTTGTTCACTGCTATTTCCTCGGTCCAATAAATACTTGCCGAATGAAATCTATGAATGCTCTGATTATTGATTATACTCCCTTTCACTCTTTATTCTCTCTTTTTTCCTCCCACTACAAAGGCTTTCAGATTTTTAGATAGTTTAGTTTTACAAGCAGAGAATGGAACAATTTTAAAAGATAAAACTACAGGTTTCAGATTCTTAGAATTTTTAAAACACAATTACTATGTAATATTTCATCAGCGGGACAAAAGTTCCTGAACACATAGGGATGGCATAAAAAACTCAACTAAGCTTTCTGTGCCTCAGTTTCCTCATCTTGAATATGGACATGCTTCAAACACATGAAATAAGACAGGGAACTCACTTTGCACAGGAGCATGTAGAGAGCAATCAATAAGTTGGAAAGAAACAGGGATCTCAGGAGTTTCAGGGAGCATTATCAATGACAAAGATATTTATTGCAGGTTTCTTTGGAAGAGTGTTTACAAAAAGAAACACATATGGCAAAGTTCTTCTTTGCCCATTCATCTCCTCACATCTTCTGTCCCTCTTTTTTGGTCCCATATATTCCCCTCACTGGTATAATATTTTTTCTCCTTGCATTCTTTCAATGTAAATCAAACTGTTTCATCCACAACAGTAGATGTGGGGCCCCCACATCTCATGGTCCTATCCATGAGAGAAGGACCATCAATTCAGTAATTCATCCTGGTGAAAAATATTTGAGGATGAGAGAGGGAGAACAGGAAGAAAAGACTTGAGCAGTACTTTCCTGGGATTCAGGCAGGGTTATTGAAGTCGAAGACAGAAAAAGACACCAAAAACTCACGTTAGTATATTTTTTCTATCATACATTTATTGCAATGTATTCAACTCTTCCTAATTATTAGACATTCAGTTTCAGAGCTTTGACTATTCTAAATATGGCCGTGCTAAACATCTTTGTACGTTCCTTATTTGCAAGGATTATTTTTCTAGGATGGTGTATTAGTTGGGGCTCAGAAAAGAAAAAGAAGGCAAACTTAAATGGGGTGACTGAGGACTGTTTAGACAAGTGTGAGCAGCCTTAAAGGGGGGTCTATCAAGAGCTGGTGAATAGCTGGGAGCTGTCAAGGCATCAGGTACAAAGGAGCAAGAGAGGGAGCAGTAATGGAACTCAGAGACAGGAGTAGAGCTGAAGCTGTGGAGGTGTCTGGAGCTGCGAGAGATGGCCTCCCAACATGAGCTGTGGCCTACATTAGAGAAATTCAGCACTCCCAACATGTGGCCTTGACAGGGAACTATATACTCCCACTTTTCTCTCCTCCTGTTCTCTGACCACATGCAGAAGCTTTCCAGTGGCCAAATCCAAACAGAAGTCAGAATGCTAGGGAGCCCAAGATGAAGAAAAGAAAGGCAGACAATAGATCCAGAGAATCTAATGGAGAATATCCATGAGAGAAGGACCTGTAGAACTACAATTTCTAGGTCAAAGGGTTCAGTTTAGTTGCTCAGTCATGTCCGACTCTTTGTGACCCCATGGACTGCAGCATGTCTGGCCTCCCTGTCCATCACCAACTCCTGGAGCCTGCTCAAACTCATGTCCATTGAGTCTGTGATGGATGAACCATCTCATCTTCTGTCGTCCCCTTCTCCTTCCACCTTCAATCTTTCTCAGCATCAGGGTCTTTTCCAATGAGTCAGTTCTCACCAGGTGGCCAAAGTATTGGAGTTTCAGCCTCAACATCAGTCCCTCCAATGAACACGTAGGAATGATCTCCTTTAGGATGGACTGGTTGGATCTCCTTGCAGTCCAAGGGATTCTCAAGAGTCTTCTCCAACACCACAGTTCAAAAGCATCAATTCTTTGGTGCTCAGCTTGCTTTATAGTCCAACTCTCACATCCGTACATGACTACTGGAAAAGCCATAGCTTTGACAAGATGGACCTTTGTTGGCAAAATAATGTCTCTGCTTTACAATATGCTGTCTAAGTTGGTCATAACTCTTCCAAGGAGCAAGCATCTTTTAATTTCATGGCTGCAGTCACCATCTGCAGTCATTTTGGAGCCCCCAAAATAAAGTCTGACACTGTTTNTCTCAAGAGTCTTCTCCAACACCACAGTTCAAAAGCATCAATTCTTTGGTGCTCAGCTTGCTTTATAGTCCAACTCTCACATCCGTACATGACTACTGGAAAAGCCATAGCTTTGACAAGATGGACCTTTGTTGGCAAAATAATGTCTCTGCTTTACAATATGCTGTCTAAGTTGGTCATAACTCTTCCAAGGAGCAAGCATCTTTTAATTTCATGGCTGCAGTCACCATCTGCAGTCATTTTGGAGCCCCCAAAATCAAGTCTGTCACTGTTTCCATTGTTTCCCTACCTATTTGCCATTAATTGATGGGACCGGATCCCATGATCTTCGTTTTCTGAATGTTGAGCTTTTAGCCAACATTTTCACTCTCCTCTTTTACTTTCATCAAAAGTTCTTTAGTTCTTCTTCACTTTCTGCCATAAGGGTGGTGTCATCTGCATATCTGAGGTTATCGATATTTCTTCCAGCAATCTTGATACCAGCTTGTGCTTCTTCCAGTCCAGTATTTCTCATGATGTACTTTGTATATAAGTTAAATAAGCAGGGTGACAATATACAGCCTTGACGTACTCCTTTCCCTATTTGGAACCAGCCTGTTGTTCCATGTCCACTTCTAACTGTCGCTTCCTGACCTGAATACAGATTTCTCAGGAGGCAGGTCAGGTGGTCTGGTATTCTCATCTCTTGAAGAATTTTCCAGTTTGTTGTGATCCACACAGTCAAATACTTTGGCATAGTCAATAAAGCAGATGTCTTTCTGGAACTCTCTTGCTTTTCCGATGATCCAGTGGATGTTGGCAATTTGATCTCTCGTTCCTCTGCCTTTTCTAAAAGCAGCTTGACCATCTAGAAGTTCACAGTCCATGTACTGTTGAAGCCTAGCTTGAGAATTTTGAACATTACTTTACTAGCATGTGAGATGAGTGCAATTGTGTGGTAGTTTGAGCACTCTTTGGCATTGCCTTTCTTTGGGATTAGAATGAAAACTGACCTTTTCCAGTCCTATGGCCACTGCTGAGTTTTCCAAATTTGCTGGCATATTAAGTGCAGCACTTTCATATCATCATCTTTTAGGATTTGAAATAACTCAACTGGAATTCCATCACCTCCACTAGCTTTGTTTGTAGTGATGCTTCCTAAGGCCCACTTGACTTCACATTCCAGGATGTCTGGCTCTAGGTGAGTGTGAGTGATCACACCATCGTGATTATCTGTGCCGTGAAGATCTTTTTTGTATAGTTCTTCTGTGTATTCTTGTCACTTCTTCTTAATGTCTTCTGCTTCTGTTAGGTCCATATCATTTCTGCCCTTTACTGTGCCCATCTTTGCATGAAACGTTCCCTTGGTATCTCTAATTTTCTTGAAGACATCTCTAGTCTTTCCCATTCTATTATTTTTCTCTATTTCTTTGCTTTAATCACTGAGGAAGGCTTTCTTATCTCTCCTTGCTACTCTTTGGAACTCTGCATTCACATATCTTTCCTTTTCTTCTTTGCTTTTCTCAGCTATTTGTAAGGCCTCCTCAGACAACCATTTTTTTGCATTTTGCCTTTTTGCATTTCCTTTTCTTGGGGATGGTCTTGATCACTGCCTCCTGTACAATGTCATGAACCTCTGTCCATAGTTCTTCAGGCACTCAGTCTATCAGATATAATCCTTTGAATCTATTTGTCACATCCACTGTATAGTTGTAGGGATTTGATTTAGGTCATACCTGAATTGTCTAGCGGTTCTCCCTACTTTCATCAATTAACGTCTGAATTTGGCAATAAAGAGTTCATGATCTGAGACACAGTCAGCTCCTGGTCTTGTTTTTGCTGACTGTGTAGAGCTTCTCCATCTTTGGCTGCCAAGAGTATAATCAATCTGATTTCGGCATTGACCATCTGGTGATGTCCATGTGTAGAGTCTTCTCTTGTGTTGTTGGAAGAGGGTGTTTGCTCTGACCAGTGCATTCTTTTGGGAAAACTCTGTTAGCCTTTGCCCTGCTTCATTAGTAAATTAGGTAAATTAGTCTTAACATGTTTAATATATATTGCCTTAGATGAAAAATAAATACAGTCTTACTTTCTGTGATAGAGGGAGGCTTCTCTGGGTTTACTAAAACTATTTTCTAGTCCCTCTGGAACTGAAAACAGACTGTGCTTCCCAGGCACCTTTGTAGGGAGATGTAGCCAGGTGACTGATATCTGTTCAGTGGGTTATAGATGGACATGATAGACGCCTCTTCCAGATCTAGACCATAAAAACTTTCCATGGGCAAACTTCCAGGCTCCTTTCCTTCTTGTCCATGTTAAATTAAAAAAAAAAAAAATCCATGGTGACCTTGGCAATCATGTGTTGAAGATGGCAGAGCTACAATATGGCAGATGCCTGGGTCCTGTTGTTTGGAGGCGGGTTATGGTGACACAGGAATTTGGCTGAGATGTTTGTGAGCTTAAACTTGTATACTTCTGCTACCATTTGTCACATTCTTGCATCTCCTAGGCCCACCTGTGATCTTTGCTGCCCCTGAGGCGGAGAGTTCTATAAACACTTGGACAGACTTGTGTTGACTATATCCCACTTCAAATATATACTGAGCATCTTTCTACATTTTGTCCAGGAGATTTCTCTGCCCCTGCAGGAATCTACTTGGTTTGTATGTAAGCAAATGCATCATGGAAAAGCAAGAGTATTAATATCGCAACCCTCAACCAATGGGGACAGGAGAGGGTCAATGTAAATGCTCTGGTCTCCACCCTTCAGGAAGACAGTTATAGGAGGCATTCTGTATACAATTCTTGTAGAACGGAGCCCACAGCAGTGGCTTGATAACACATTTCATATTGTATTTTCATTCTTGCCTGTCTCTATCTCTTAATTCTTTCATTTATGCTTCCTGGGATCACTTTCCAAATAAACTGCCAGCACTCAGGTCCTTGCTGGCTTCTGCTTTTGGAAGAACCCAAATTAAGACATATGCCAATAGTTCAGGGTTTATCTATTAGAATTATTGTAAGAAATGATATAAGTAGTATCATTCAGTGGGATGCTATCATAATGACATTTAAAACATGGTCACTGATGTAGCGGTCATGGAGGAGCAGTGAGGTAACTGATACTGCAGGCTGAAAAAGAACAGATAGTATGTAGCAATAAAACACTTGGGAAAACTGTTTTCTGTGATGACTTGCAGGAACAAACTATGAGCTACTAAGAGGTTGGCAGCAATCAGTGTAATGGGGTATGTTGGCCTTTATTTTCTACTTTTAGCAAATTATTGCAAAAAGAGATAACCATGGGTGAATGGACAAAAAGTGGTATATATACACAGTGGAATATCATACAGCCTTAAAAAGAGTGAAATTCTGATACATGTTACAACATGGTTGGACCTTGAAGATATTATGCTAAGTGAAAGAAACTAGTTACAGAAAGACCACATATATAAAAAAGAATTCCACACAGCCTAAAGTTGCCAAATTCATAGAGACAGAAGGTGAATGGTGGTTGTCAGAGATTGGCTCAGCTGGCAAAGAACTGCCTGCCAGTGCAAGAGACATAAGAGACACACGTCTGATCCCGGGTTGGGAAGATCCCTTGGAGGAGAGCATGGCAACCCACTCCAGTATTCTTGCTTGAAGTATCCCCATGGACAGAGGAGCCTGGCAGGCTACAGTCCATAGCGTCACAGAGAGCTGGACATGTCTGAAGCAACTTAGTGTGCATGCATGGGGAAAGGAGGAATGGGGGGTTAGTTTTTAATAGGTACAGGGTTTCAGTAGGGAAAGATTAAAAGGGTTCTGTGGATAGATGATGAAGATGTTCATTCAACAATAAATGAAGTTAATGCCACTGAATGATACATTTATAAATGCACAAGATCATAAATTTTGTTATGAATATCTTACTACAATTTAAAAATATGAGATAACTTCAGAATGAAATTGAGCACTTTTCACACAGGATAAAAGGGATTAGAGAGTCCAGAAACTAATGATACTAAAGGTTGGAAAAGCTGCTGCTTCTAGATCCCAAGTAGTAAGAGATGAGCATGGAAAAGGATTTATGTAACAAAGGCCCAGTAAAACTCAGCCCTGTGGCAAAGGTCAGCTTGAGGGTGTGGACTTCCTACCCATACCATAATTGTAGACAGCTTCAAGAAAGTCATCACTAAAGAAGACGGGGTGGTGGTGATAAAACAAATAAATCAGGTCTGAAAATCATGATTAGGAGAGAATTTTGGGTGTGGTTACCAATACAGGAAATTGAATGGAAGAAATATATCAGAAGCTGACTGTGTCTTCTAGAGCATGGCGATTGCCAACAAAACCACAAACCTGGACTGAAAAAAATCCCTCTATCTGAGGCTTTAAAAAGCCTTCAGGCATTGACATTTATACCAGTTTGAAGTGTGCAGTGAAAACTGTATAGCCCTGAAGGAGCTTTTTTTTTTTTTCATCAGTAGCAACTTTAAAAATGAATAATAAGGAATTCTCAGAAAGCAGAACCAGAAGTCAGGAGCAATGGGTAAGACAGTTGCTCCCAGAAGGCAAAATCAGTGGCATTTGTCCCCATTCCTTCATTGTGTCCATGGAGGTGCTGTTTTAATCCTCTCTCTGTCCCACCATTGAGTGGGTGTGTTGGGATGAGATGTAGGAGAAGATGACTTGTCTTTTTAATTCAGAGACTGCTGGACCACAGGAATCACATCTAGCCAGATGGCATGGACTGTGCCTATTTCAGAGACGCAGAGCTGTGAGATGGGTACAGTGGCTGGTTGGGACTTAGAGTTGTCTCTCAAAGTTGCTGCTATAGGAACAAGTGTGTTCTATGTGTGAGAATGAGAGTCAAATGTAAGAGCTGATTGTGACTAAAACCTTGGTGTGTTCACTAGCACATCTTTTCCTTCACACTGGGTACACAACTAGACCATACTTCCCAGTTTCCTTTGCAACTAGGTATGGCTAAGTGACTGAGACTAGCCAGTGGGAATGTAGGAAGAACTGAAATATGTGACTTCAAGGCATGACCCATACAATCCTCCCAGGGAGTCATCTTTTCCCTTTCCAGAATGTGAGAACGGGCACATCTCCTAGGATAAACCTCACATTGAAGATGGCAGAGACACAAAATGGAGAGGATCTGGGCCTCTGAATCACTAAATAATCTATATTCTACTAAATAATAATCACTAAATAATCTATAATTGAAAAAAAAAAATGTACCTCTACAGGAGGAACCTTACTAGACCATGATAAGAGCAAGAAATAACTTTTCTTGTGACAGTCACCAATTTTACTTTTTCCTGTACCGGGGACTAGATTTACGTTTACTGACATACTACTATAAAGATAATATATGCTTGAATATAGATTATTTAGTGAATTCAGAAAGTAAAAGAAAGAATGAAAACCTTGTTTTTTCCCACTCCCAGAGCTAAACACTTTTAATATTTTAATGTGTTTCCTTACTGCTATTTTTTTTATGCATTTATTTTTGCATAAAAACATTCATAGGTCTTAGGTAGAAATATTATGAAGAGAGTTTTGGTGATAGAAATATTTCCCAATCCAAATTTCTAATTGCTCAGGTTATTCAATATATGTTTTTAAAATGTCAGCTCTAATACGTATGTGCGCTCAGCCACTCAGCTGTGTCTAACCCTTTGTGATCCCATGGACTGTAACCTGCCAGGCTCCTCTGTCCATGGAATTCTCTAGGTAAGAATATTGGAGTGGGTTGCCAATTCCTGCTCTAAGTATGTGTAATACGTACACCTATGGCTCACTCATGTTGATGTATAGCAGAAACCAACACAATATTGTAAAGCAATTATCCTTCAATTAAAAATAAATATATTAAAAAAGTAAACTTTATAGCTGATTAAATCATTAGCAATACAAATGAACTTTAAGATTCTTATCTTACTCATATTCCTACATGCTATAAAGCAAAGACAGAGAAGGAAATGACAACCCACTCCAGTATTCTTGCCTAGAGAATCCCATGGACAGAGGAGCCTGGTGGGCTGCTGTCCACGGGTTTGCACAGAGTTGGACACAGCTGACGCGCCTTAGCATGCATGCATGCATTGGAGAAGGAAATGGCAACCCATTCCAGTATTCTTGCCTGGAGAATCCCAGGGACAGAGGAGCCTGGTGGGCTGCATCTGTGGGGTCACACAGAGTCGGACACGACTGAAGCGACTTAGCAGCAGCAGCTGCATAAAGCAAAGAATTGTGTTATTTTCACCATTTCACTCTTGGTGAGTAACACAGTGACAGGTAAATAGAGGCACTAAATAACTATCTGTTGAGTAAACTGATACATGAATAAATGGATGGATGACTGAATGAGCACAATTCTGCTGTAGTACAACACGGAAAAAAGTGTTCATTAATCATCTTGGCAGTGTCTAAACCATATAAATGACTTAACCACTTTGGATGGGCTGTACCAGTTGTTTTATGTTAAGTTATGCGCTCTGAAGGTTGGCAGGAAGAATATGGCTAAAGAAAACATTTCTTCTTCCTTAGAAAAGAGTGGAAGTAGAAATAAATAACAGCAAAATACAGGCTACATCCTTGCTCCAGGCTCTAGTATCCACCTGACAATGTATCAATATCATTCAAATGGATCTTGAGTTTATAGACTAAATAGAAAGGTATGACCTTCAAGTCTTTTTATAACTTGAATTCTCCATTCTAGATTTCCTACTATGATTTCATTTCTCCATTAAGTAGCATGCATAATAAAGTAATTTTTTAAAAGAAAGGCCCTTTTAAATCCGAGGACTTTTTAAAGACAGACAATTTGGGAAAAATTCTTAGATTGCAACTTTCCAAAACTAATAGATGTCACTCCCATGAATTCTGTATATAACACTTCAGAGAAATTTGTAATGTCTATACTAAGTGCTAAAGCTGAAGATATACATATGGCTAAGACATAGTCTCTGGTTTTAGTATAGACAGTAATGTGGAGAAGGAAATGGCAACCCACTCCAGTACCCTTGCCTGGAAAATCCCATGGACGGAGGAGTGTGGTAGACTACCGTCCATGGGGTCACAAAGAGTCGGACACGACTGAGCGAACTCACTCACTTCACTTATAGACAGTAATGGGTGACTGAAGTAGAGAAGATTAGAGTTGTCTGAAAAAAATCTCTAGTTAAGGAAGTATCCACATATTGATAGAATGATGCTTGTCTGCATTTGACTTCAACATGATTCTGTAGATCTACATGGACCACAATGATTGTATGAAGTGAAACTCTCACCAAGTGATGTGCTTTAGGTGATGGGACATTAGTAAGTGTGAAGCCAGCAGAAACCCGAAGAGCATTTGTACATTGATGCCTGCTCTCTCTCAATGCCTAGGGAACCCCAAGACTGCAGGACTGCCCTGGGAAGATGGCAAGCTGGAAGCCCACTAGAAGGTGCAAGGCCACATGGAGCAATGATACGCTAATTCAACTTGGTCAACTAGCTTACCAACTGCCAGACATCTGAGTGAGATCATTTCTGACCATCCAGGTTCAGACAACCAGGCCAGAAGCACTTCTCACTGATCCGCAAAACTGCAAGAGAAATCCAAATATTTGTTGTTTCAGGCCACTGAATTCTGGAGTAATTTGTTATGTAGCAAAAACTAACTGATAGAGGAAACCACTGAACTATTCTAATTAGAAGGATGACATAAACTGGTTTCTATTTTAAAAGGATAACTTTGGCTGTTCTGTGGATAATATATTCTTAGGAAGTGGAGTCAAGAGTGGAAACTGCAGTTAGGAGGCTACTGCAATAATCCAGTTGAGAGATTTAGTCCCAGGGTGATGGCAGATCTCTCTTGAGAATACACTTAAAACATAGTTTGAGGAAGAATTGGTTTTGAGTAATTGTTTTTTTCAGGGGGGAAAAATGGTTAAAAAAGAACAACCTCCAATGAAGAATAACATACTTCTTAAGAGGAGTACACGATTCTAGAAGACAATGGCGTGATGTCTCCCAATTATTTAAATGAAAACAATTTCGAACATAGAATTTTGTACTTAACCAGACTACCAATCAAATATGAAAACAAAATACAAGCATTTTCCAACTCACAAAGACTCAGAATGTTTACTTTCTGAAGAATTTACTGAGAAATTAGAAGCTTTTACACCAAAACACGGAAGATGTAAGCCACAAACTAATCCAAAGTCTGTTCCAGATTTTGTTTGCTGGCTCTCAACTACACTCTGACCTTCTGACTCTCCTCTGTGCTCCTGGGCCTGAGCCTGAAAACTACCTTTCTGAGACTCCATTGTTAGTTGTATGTTCTAATGTGTTTCATCCAACGAGAGAACTGTGAACGCCCTTAGAAGATAGGAGAAAGCCAGGAGGCCTTGAATTTTGGCAGTGACTTCAGTAGCTTTAACATGACTGCACCAGCCACGTTGGAAGAATTTTCAACAGCATTTGTAGAGTATATATTACTAGAGCACCAAGGTATAGGGGGCTGTGGGCTTTCAGTGCCAGAGGAGAGCGTGGGCTTGGATGTTCACAACATTGGTGGTGGCTTAATTGCAGTTACTGTCTCTGGGTAATACCCAGAGACTCTTTCTCTCTTTCCAACTCTTTAGTAATGAATTACCTCAAGAGGAAGTTCATTTCTCTCTGATTTAATTATCTAGAGTGGTTTCTAGTTGCCTTTTTTTTTTTTTTGGCATGGGAACTGAATGATAGAGTCCAATGAAATGATATCATAGTGTGAAAGACATTTCAATAGGCCTTGAAAGCAATTGATCTGTTCTATATAAGAAGTCAACAAGCTCTAAGAGAACCTTCAAGAAAAAGAATGGAGTCATTTCCAAGCAATAGAAAGAAAAGTCTAAGGAATATGACAGAGAAAGCATGTATTTCTTCAATGAAAAAGAAAATGTGATTATTAACTCCAGAAAAAACAGTAGTCTAATAGGAAAGCCATAGTGAAAATACAAAGCAAACTAAAATGATTTTGAGACTTTGATGCAGTAGAAGAGATTTTATTTGACTTAGATTCCAGGATCATCCTTCTTTGTATGGTATAGTGGGCATTTTCTGAGATTCACACAGAAAGAAAATGTAATCCCAGAACATACTTGGCTCTACATGAGCCAAATAATAAACATTGTTTGCATATTTCATCTCTAAAAATTCACTGAAAATATGAAAGACATCTATAATTATGGTTATAGAACAGAATAAGGATCTGAGGACAGCAATTAAGGTTTGGAAGGGTAGAAATTTGGGCAGGGACATTCTCAAGAAAAGCTAGAATATTGATGAAATAAGACATGAGATGCCCCAATGTATCATTTAGTGCTATAAAATACTACTAGAATAATAGCAAAATACTACAAAATTTTGAAGTATAAAAAGGGCAGTTGAAGTGAGCTAATTCCATATCTTTCTTAAGGAAAAGTCAATGAATAATTTCTAAAGTCAACGAATCAAGGAATCCAGTTACTAATATGTTATTTAGAGTATTTTGGAAAATGATCTTCTATGTGGCAGAATTGGGCTTGGGCTGGAACAAAATAGGGATTATATTGTTTTTTATTAGTAACTCTTCTATACTATTTTAATGATCAAGTATCACTTTGATACAAGACATTATTTTAAAGAACACTGCATCAGAGAAAAAGGTGAGCCTCATGATATTCCTATTTATGTGTATCTTAACTGGGCTATTTCAAATCCTGAAAGATGATGCTGTGAAAGTGCTGCACTCAATCTGCCAGCAAATTTGGAAAACTCAGCAGTGGCCACAGGACTGGAAAAGGTCAGTTTTCATTCCAATCCCAAAGAAAGGCAATGCCAAAGAATGCTCAAACTACCACACAAGTGCACTCATCTCACATGCTAGTAAAGTGATGCTTAAAATTCTCCAAGCCATGCTTCAGCAATATGTGAACCATGAACTTCCTGATGTTCAAGCTGGTTTTAGAGAAGGCAGAGGAACCAGAGATCAAATTGCCAACATCTGCTGGATCATGGAAAAAGCAAGAGAGTTCCAGAAAAACATCTATTTCTGCTTTATTGACTGTGCCAAAACCTTTGACTGTGTGGATCACAATTAACTGTGGAAAATTCTTCAAGAGATGGGAATACCAGACCACCTGACCTGCCTCTTGAGAATCCTATAGGCAGGTCAGGAAGCAACAGTTAGAACTGGACATGGAACAACAGACTGGTTCCAAATAGGAAAAGGAGTACGTCAAGGCTGTATACTGTCACCATGCTTATTTAACTTACATGCAGAGTACATCATGAGAAACGCTGTGCTCGATGAAGCACAAGCTGGTATCAAGATTTCTGGGAGAAATATCAATCACCTCAGATATGCAGATGACACCACCCTTATGGCAGAAAGTGAAGAGGAACTAAAAAGCCTCTTGATGAAAGTGAAAAAGGAGAGTGAAAAAGTTGGCTTANGGAAGCAGCAGTTAGAACTGGACATGGAACAATAGACTGGTTCCAAATAGGAAAAGAAGGACATCAAGGATGTATATTGTTACCCTGCTTATTTAACTTCTATGCAGAGTCCATCACGAGAAACACTGGGCTGGAAGAATCATAAGCTGGAATCAAGATTGCCGGGAGAAATATCAGTAACCTCAGATATGCAGATAACACCACCGTTATGGCAGAAAATGAAGAGGAACTAAAGAGGTTCTTGATGAAAGTGAAAGAGGAGAGTGAAAAAGTTGGCTTAAAGCTCAACATTCAGAAAACTAAGATCATGGCATCTGGTCCCATCACTTCATGGGAAATAGATGGCGAAACAGTAGAAACAGTGTCAGACTTTATTTTTCTGGGCTCCAAAATCTCTGCAGATGGTGATTGCAGCCATGAAATTAAAAGACACTCCTTGGAAGGAAAATTATGACCAACCTAGACAATATATTAAAAAGCAGAGACATTACTTTGCCAACTAAGGATAGTCAAGGCTATGGTTTTTCCAGTGTCGTATATCGATGTGAAAGTTGAAGTATAAAGAAAGTTGAGTGCTGAACAATTGATGCTTTTGAACTGTGGTGTTGGAGAAGACTCTTGAGAGTCCCTTGGACTGCAAGGAGATCCAACCAGTCCATCATAAAGGAGATCAGTCCTGGCTGTTCAGTGGAAGGACTGATGTTGAAGCTGAAACTCCAGTCCTTTGGCCACTGATGTGAAGAGCTGACTCATTGGAAAAGACCCTGTTGCTGGGAAAGATTGAGGGCAGGAGGAGAAAGGGATAACAGAGGATGAGATGTTTGGATGGCATCACCAACTCGATGGGCATGAGTCTGCGTAAACTCTGGGAGTTGGTGATAGACAGGGAGGCCTGGTGTGCTGCGGTTCATGGAGTCATAAAGAGTCAGACACAACTGAGCAACTGAACTGAATTGAACTGAGGTACTTACAAAATAATTACTAGTGATAAAACTACTAAAGGAAGTTAAAAGTATCTTTGTGATTCTTTTGTTTTTCCAATAGAATATGTCCCTAAAGATATACAGTCAAAGACCTATGTTCTAAAGTTATTGAAAAAAACAACCTGTTTTTGTGATTGTTATCAGTTTATGCAGCTACATATTTTTGCTTAAGCTTGTTTCCAGTTTTAAGGAGTCCTTTTTCTATTTTATCGTCTTTAAAAAAAAAAAAAAGTAAGGCAGTGCATTTAAATGGTATGGAAGTCAAAGCTGTATTAAAAACTATATACCTAGATGCCACTCCTGACCTTTCTACCTCTCTTTCCCCTTCCTGGTCCCTATAATTAACAGTTTTTGTTACATTTTTGTTCATCCTTTCAACGTTCTTTTTGCAATCTCTATATTTCCGCATTTCTTATATAAAAGTGTAGTGTATATGCTCTTGTGTAACTTGCTTTTTTCATTGAAGAGCATATCCTACAATTCTCTCATATCAGTACATAAAGATAGTCCTC
>SJYH01002477.1:337370-354066 GCA_006408735.1 Sylvicapra grimmia
TGACACTGAGATAGGCTCTGAGGGATCAGTGATGAATATGGTAGAACTAGTTCACTTTTGCATGGTGCTTATTGTCTGGGAGGCGAATAACTTGGGAAAAGGCAATTAGAGTCCAAGGCAATAAAGACAAGAACGGGGTGAGCTCAGGATATAGATGTTACCCACTTCTACAAATGATTAAGAAGCACTGAAGCAGAGAAGATGCTGGAAATGATGAGTGACACAATATGTGGCTAGAGAGATAGGAAGTTCATTTTTCTACTAAAAAATGAACTTCTGAGTCATGTTAAGGCATCTAGACATAACCAGAGGACAAGGGGAAATCTCAAAACCAGTAAGACATTTTAAATGAGATATGATCATATTATTTTCTAGAAATTATCTTGGTGCTAGTCATTATGGAGACAAGATCAGAGAGATGGACTGATAATATTAAATTCTTCAGGGTTCTTAGATATCTTCCCCAGGTTATCAGCCAGATGGTTCATTCTTTCACAAACATAGTTCTTAGTCTTCTCTTTTAGTGCATTTTTTTTCCTTCAGGTCTGGACTTAAGTCCATTTTGATTTAATTTCATTTTCCTTTAAGATGATATCACTGGAGAAATATGTTTAGAAAATATGAAAAGAAAAAGAACAAGAGGACTCCATGTATATCTTAAGAACAGAAGTAGGAGTAAGAAGTAAGTATGCTGTGTGATTGGTTTTAGTTAATCCTCCAGAAGATCCTGAATCCTAATCCACATTTTAGGGCCAATCACCTAATACAATTTACTGTAGTGATTTGGGGTATGTTCTGTCATTCCTATTTAATTCTAGGTTCTTTGAGAGCAGGACTTCTGTCATATATCTCTCACTTCACTGTGCACTGTGCAAAATCAAGACTTTACTAGATGTTCAGTTGATCAAATCAATGAGTATATTTATTTGGTGGAAATCAAGGGAGATACTTTGAAGGCAAAATGGAACAGAGTAAAGCCACGTGATTAAACAATAGCTAGTGGTTCTCCTAGCACTGGTTGGCTTTCTGTTCACAATTTACTTGGAACTTCTGTAATCAGGACAAAATATTAAATGCTGCATATTGTTTACAGCTTTCTCCTTTCTGCCATCCACCATGGGTGGGGATTTTTTTGGGAGGAAGGGAGAAAAAATATTTGGAAGGAGGTAAGCTGCAACAGTTACAAGTAGGACTTTGAGGAGAAAGACAGGTGAAGATCTTTAGGATCTTTTCATGTCATAAGATTTCATATACTTCTTTGGTGCTTTTGATGGATTTCAGTAAATATTTAAATTACTCTTCAATACTTATTTGAACACCAGTTTTTGTAGGATACCATGTTGAGATGGGCATTAAGGAGGTTCAGTTTAAGTTATGTGTTATGCCAAGAAACAGAAGATTCTCTGAAGCTCTTAGGAAAGCCCTCTTTAATGCAAAGAAGGGAACACAGCTTTTATTTCTTGGGATTATTAAGGTACAACAGATGGCATCGAAGCTCATCTCTCAAATCCTTTGAAGACACACCAGGTCTGATCACCCAAACTTCCAGTGAACCAGAATTGTATTCTTTTGGAACGTTTCTCTCTTCCTAGTAAGGAACCTTTCACCTCTGTCTACTTTGCTCATCCTTTGATAAATTCAGCTCCATGAAGGTTCTAGGAGATATTGCTGTCAGTGTATGAGGAGATCCTGCCCAATACGTTGGAGCACTGACTCATTCAGGCCACTTATTTGCTTCAGATTTTTTAAGTCTTAACTCTCATAATAAAGTTCTTTCTTGTCCCTAGATTCTTTCTATGCCCTGCTGTGGAGGGGAACTCTTCCTTGCCTTTGTCAGGGGATATGTGTCTGAGATCCTGCCTTAGTCATCTGTCCAGGGACACACTGTTTTTTACCTGATCCTCATCCAACTCTGGAGTCTGGTCTTGACCCTAGATTAGTGCCTTGATTGCACAGTACCAGCTGACCAATATCCCAAATGCCAGTGTCTATTTCTAAAAGGCTGCCTGCTCCTGGACTGCTCAACACTGAACTAGAGCTTACAAGGACTTTGGAGAAAAGGAGTTGAACGTTCAAATTCAGGAACTACTGTTCTGTTCACTAACTCTATGACCTTGAACAAGATACTTGAACTCTTAGAGCAATAAGTCCTTTATTAGAAAAAGTGGGGATATCAATACCACTTGGAAGAGTTGTGATGATAAAATGAATAACTAATAAAGTTCTCAAGGACTCAATGATTATGCTGCTGCTGATCATACCCTTATATCTGTCCCTTTGAACACAAGTGGATTTCAAATATTACCAATAAACACCTGGACTTGTTTTTCCAGGGCTTGACCCTTCCCAGGCCATCTGCATCACTGTAGCTTACCAGGTCCTGCCAAAAATATTTTTTAAATGACAGGTGGAGTTTGAGTTTACTGAGTAAGTGTGCTTAAGCATATATATATCTTGTGTCATGGCGGAAAGTGTAGACAACTTCATCACTACCTTATTGGCACGTATTAGTCCCTTTGGTCTGTATTTGCATTAGGTTCTTACCAGAGTGGTATCTCCAGGCTGCTTTCACAAACTGTAAAATGTTTATTGCACATCAACCAAACCAGGCACCAAGGGTTAACAAGAAAAGAACTAACACTTACTCAGCCTCTTCTGTGCATCAGCCATTGTCTCATTTACACCCTTTATTTAATTTCATCCGTGGAAAACCTAGTGAGACAAATATATCCCCATTTCATGGATGAGTAATCATGAGTTTTATCAGAATATGAGTCTTCAGTACATATAAGTAAACTGAGATATCTGACCAAAAATGTACGACAGTAACTAAGCTTATCTCTGTTAATTATTTGGATCAGTTCTTGTTTTGTCAACATATATTTACAGAAGAAAATATCCTAGTGGGATCTCAGAGTGCAAGCTTTCCAATTCCTTTAAGCTAAGGATCAGAAACCATGCTCATAGAGGGTACCTGACCAGTTCATTGACATGGCAATAGAGCAGGAAAATTGAAACCCAGGTCTCCTGTTTTTAGATCAAGGATTTAAAGAAGAGAAAAAAGCTTATAATATTAAGACACTAAATTAAAGTAAAATCCTTTCCTAGCATTACATATTCATACTTTCCCAATTCTGTTTCTGAAACTGCTTTGCTTATATTTCTGTTTCTGTTAATGACAAAGTGCTCTTGTGTCTATCAGGTTGTGCGAAGAGTCAGGGAGAGTGAAGCAGATTCATGCGGCCTGTAAAGGGTGTAGGTGGATGCTCGTGGCCCTTTGAAGGCTGTCTTGGGAGATCGGGGGCTTCCTCCACTGCTGCCTTGCTTTAATGGCTTTGCTAGAAGCTCTCATTCTAGAGTTTCTGTTTTCAGATCTCACATCAGCATCATAGGTTGCCCTTGAGGAGGCAGGGGCCCAGATGCAAATACAGAGCTTATAGGAGGAACATGAGATCCTTGACCTCCTGGGGCCACTGCTTTCCATCCTGTCTATCTAGCCATGAGCTGGCTGGCACCAAAGATTGATAGGGCGGTGCAACCAATGGCAGAGTCAGCCATGTTCACCCTTAGCTTTCTGCCCTCTCTTTATGAAAACAGGGAAGGACATTCACATGCTGCCAGGGATTCCTGCTCACCCTGAGGGCTCACTTTCCCAAGTATTTATATCTTTTTTTAACTTGTGATTTTTAAAAAATATTTTAAAAATTGAAGTATTTTAAAAAGATTCACTGACTCGATGGACGTGAGTCTGAGTGAACTCCAGGAGTTGGTGATGGACAGGGAGGCCTGGCGTGCTGCGATTCATGGGGTTGCAAAGAGTCGGACACGACTGAGTGACTGAACTGAACTGAAAAAGATTCACGATATTGTGTTAGTTTCAAGTGTACAGCAAAATGATTCAGTTATATATATATGTTTAAGATTCTTTTCTATTACAGATTATTACAAGACGTTGTCATTCTCTGTGCTGTACAGTAAATTCTTATTATCTATTTTATGTATATGTGTGCATGCTAAGTGGCTTTAGTCACGTCTGCTCTTTGTGACCCTATGAACCATAGCCCACCAGGCNTGTGTGTATACACACACACATATATGTGTTGGAAAAGATCATGGCAACCCACTATATTATTCTTGCCTGGAGAATTCCATGGACAGAGGAGCCTGGTGGGCTGCAGTCCATGGGGTTGCAAAGACTCAGACACGACGGAGTGACTAATACACACACATACATACATGTGTACGTTTTAAGATTACTTTCTATTATAGATTATTATGAGATATTGAATATATTCCCAGCACTGTACAGTAAAGCCTTGCTACTTATCTATTTTATGTATAGTAGTTTGTATCCATTAATCCTAAACTCCTAATTTATCCCTCCCTCCTAACCTTTCCCCTTTGGTGACTATAAATTTGTTTTCTGTGTCTGTGAGTCTGTTTGTTTCCTATATAGACTCACTTGTATTATTTTTAAGGTCATTTAAGACTTTCATTCTTGCCTGTGGAAAGGGAGATTTTCTGAAAGGTGAATTAGGCGCTAGTCATCACTGGGGGCTTTTGTGGTAGAGGAGTCTTACAAAAGAAGCTCTGGGAATTGCTAGACCTGAAGGGAAGACTGAATTCCTGGCTCTTGTTATTTTTTAACTCTTGTTATCTGGAAAGTTATTTTTTTCCTCACAATTTCCCTTCAGTTATTGCTGAATTGTGTTCCCACCTCTAATTCCCAATTTGTATACTGATGTCCTAATCCCAGGTGCCTCAGAATGTACCATTGTTTGGGGGGGAAGGTATTTATCAATAAAACACTAAGTTAAAATGAGGTCTCTAGAATAGGCCCTCAATCAATCTGACTGATGTCCTTATAAGACAAGGGATTTCCACCAAGAGAGAAACACTAGAAATGTGCACGCACAGAGGAAAGACCACACGAGGACACAGAGAGAAGGGGGTGCCATGTGCAAGCTAAGAGGGGCCTCAGAAGAAACCAGACCTGCCGACACCTTGACCTTTGACTTCCAGCCTCCAGAACCGTGAGAAAATACTTTTCTGTTGTTTAAACCAGCTAGTCTGTGATATTTTGTTTTGGCAGCCCAAGCAAACTCACACTTTCCCTGATGCTCCCAGAATCTCAGAGGATCTGGATTCATTGTCATGGAGTGTCTTCCCTGCTGGCTTTTCTATCCTTTCCAAAAAATTCCGATGGTCTAAACTTTTGTGGTTTCTTCTGGTCCTTAGGCCTTCTACCACCCAACATAGCAGATGAAGGAGCCAAGAGCAGCTGTTATATGAATAGCTCCTTGATGATGGAAAGGAAAGCAGTAATACAGCAGTCTCAGGATTAACAAACTTATACGCAGAGTACACAGAGTACATCATGCAAAATGCCGGGTTGGATGAAGCACAAGCTGGAATCAAGATTGCAGGGAGAAACATCAACAATCTCAGAAATGCAGATGCTGCTGCTGCTAAGGCGCTTCAGTTGTGTCCGACTCTGTGCGACCCCATAGATGGCAGCCCACCAGGCTCCGCTGTCCCTGGGATTCTCCAGGCAAGAACACTGGAGTGGGTTGCCATTTCCTTCTCCAATGCATGAAAGTGAAAAGTTAAAGTGAAGTCGCTCAGTCATGTCCGACTCTTTGAGACCCCATGGACTACAGCCTACCAAGCTCCTCCATCCATGGGATTTTCCAGGCAAGAGTACCAGAATGGGTTGCCATTGCCTTCTCTGGATATGCAGATGATATCACTCTAATGGCAGAAAGCAAAGAAAAACTAAAGAGCTTCTTGATGAATGTGAAAGAGAGTGAAAAAGCTGGCTTAAAACTCAACATTCAGAAAACTAAGATCATGGCATCCAGTCCCATCACTTCATGGCAAATAGATGGGGAAAAGAATGGAAACAGTGACAGACTTTATTTCTTGACTCCAAAATCACTGTGGACAGTGATTACAGCCATGAAATTAAGAGACACTTGCTCCTTGGAAGAAAAGCTATGATGAATTTAGAGAGCATATTAAAAAGCAGAGACATTACTTTGCTGACAAAGATCCATCTAGTCAAAGTTATGGCTTTTCCAGTAGTCATGTATGGATGTGAGAGTTGGACCCTAAAGAAGGTTGAATACCAAAGAATTGATACTTTATAACTGTGGTGCTGAAGAAGACTCAGGAGAGTCCCTTGATCTGTAAGGAAATCAACCCTGAATATTCACTGGAAGGACTGATGCTGAAGCTGAAGCTCCAAACCTTTGGCCACCTGATGCAAAGAGCCAATTCACTGGAAAAGATTCTGATGCTAGGAAAGGTTGAGGGCAGGAAGAGAAGAGGGTGACAGAGGATGAGATGGTTGGATGGCATCACCAACCTAATGGACATGAGTTTGAACAAATTCTGGGAGATAGCGAAGGACAGGGAAGCCTGGTGTGCTGCAGTCCATGGGGTCGCAAAGAGTTGAACATGACTGAGTGACTGAACAACAAAAACTCAAGACATAATAAACCACCCTGATAGTTTAAAGTGTCAATATCACTGTGTGGGTGTGTGAGAGAAAAGGACATGGGTTCTCACTGAATGACACATAGTATAGAAGAATAGAGGACCCTGATGCTAATTACAGAATAACAAAGCAAGAAGTGAGAAACACCAAAAACTTGGGTTGGCTTGTGTATAAGAAAATGCTAATTACAGTCATTTTTGTGAACTGCTTACCATTGATAGCTAATTATCATGCAGCACAATAACAATTATGCATAACATTAAATATGTATCAGATTCGCCTTATTTGATTACAACAATAAACTCCAGAAGTAGACTGTCAGGCTGAGAAGCCTCTTTAGAGTTCAAAGTCTAGATCTGCCCCCTCGTTTTACAGATGAGGATACTGAGGCTGGTCCACGGCAGCTGCTTATGGCAAGACTGGGACTGGAACATACGTCAGTGGCTTTCTAACTATGCTCCCCACAAGACATCTGCCTGAGGGCAGAGCCAGCACCAGTGAAGACCACGTCCTTCCTGACTGTCCAGGCACGTCATGTCACCCTGTCGTATTTCCTTCACATCATCCATCAGCGGTTGAATGTATTGTGTTCACTTGTTTGCTTTATTTTTACCATTGCAGCCCTAGCACAGAGTAGGTGCTCAATAAATATTTGTCAAGTGGAATTAATGAGTGAGTGATTCATCAACAGACTCTGGCAGGGGGATGACATGGGATCGAGGGAAGAGGATGTGACCAGACCTGAAGCCTGGTACTGAGGCTTCCCAACACCAGGTTTTCTGTCTTTAGGCTTTCCATGCTTGATCATAAGTCCTTGTGAACTAGACAGATTTCTAGGTTATTTTTCTGGAACTTCAGATTTGGTGGGTCTACATATAGTTCCAGGAACTTATATATGTATTTTTATAAGCACTCCAGGAATTTGCTATGCTTATTGTATTTAGAAAGCACTGCTTAATAGATCTGTCTCATATTAAGAGCCTGGCTATCAAATCACAACCCAAAGGAAACAGAGAAAACTTTACGTATTTCTATGGAGAAAATGCTATGTTTAGAGACTCTGGATTGTTTAAAGAATCTATCGGTGGTGATACAACAGGTAGCATCTGAGAAGAAACAGCAGGACACAATCTTTGAGCAAATTACACCACAGCAGATGCAACACTAGATGCTGGGAGACACAAAACCCTTGCATGTAGAGAGCTCACTCTCTAAAGAATGGACAGGGGAAGGGAAGGAGACGTTTTTCTAGCCTTTCATTAAGGTATAATTTACACAGAGTAAAACTTACCAGTAAGTGCATAGTTATGGGAGTTTTAAAAACTGCAGTTCCTCCTCCCAACTTCCCCCCTACCCCAACACCGCCCTGCAATTTCCCTTTTATCTCTGTGTCAAGATCCAGAGTGACCAACTGTTCTGATTTGCCTGGGACTGAGTGGTTACCAGGGATAGAGGCTTTCTGGGCTATATAAGTAGGACAGTCCCAAGCAAACTGGGATGGCGAGTCAACCTCTCCCTCTATCCTCTCCCTCTATTCCTCGTTCTGGAAACTCGACCAGATTTTGGTCCCTAGAGTTTGCTGGTATGAGCTTTTTGTGTCTGAATTCCTTGGCTTAGAATAATGAATTTGATTCTTTACTGTTACTGTGTCTATCAGTAGTTTAGCCCTTTATATTGCTGAGTAGTATTCCACTGTATAGATACACCAAAGACGTGCACACATTCCCCAGGCAACTGTAATTTCTCGTGAAACGTGTTAGAAGCTGAGCAGCCCTACCCTACTGTAGGGATGCAATGCCTCTGTTAGTCTCCTCTCTCTTCTAAGACTTCACCCTCGGGTCCTTGTCCATATATATATATATATATATTTTTTTTTTTTTTACTGCCATCTCTCAATATGCATCTCAGCATGCAAGTTCATCATAAAGGAGGAAAAGGGTGAGTGAAGGGAGACTGGAGATGACAGATGTTGGCAGATCCTTGCTCAGGATCCCAAAGTACTGTGTGCACTAGCGCAGGGTTCCTTTCAGCCTGGGAGCACAGCCCTGAAACAGTACACCAGCATCAGAAAGAGGACGTTGGTCGGCACCTGGCAGGAGCTGAGTAAGTCAAAGAGGAGGAGAGGAAATTTAGATCCAGAGCATCTGAGAAATGCCTTCTCTCATAAAAAAGTGCCTATCTTAAGAGGATCAGATCTGGGTTTTATAAAACATCCAGGGAAGGCACCACTTGCCATCGACTCTATAAAACTCATTTCATCTCCTTGAGAAGGTAAGAGCCAGAGTCACTCCCAGTTAATGAAAAACTTAAGGTGGGCAAAGCAAAATGGTCTCACTTTGACTCAGGAGGATAGCTTTAAACAGCGACAGCAAATTCAAACTCTTTTCCCCCTTTCTTTGCCTTTTCCAAGAATAGACTGCAAAACGCAGCCACGTTTCAAAAGAGTATGCATCCACGGCTCTCTCTGTAGGCTCTCGATCTCCTGACATTTTCTCCAGGTCAGAGACCCTGCATGCAAATACCTGTCTGTCTATTCATGGCCTGCCACTCAGGCAGCGAGGCAAAAAATCTGGACTCAATCTCTGCCTTGGGATAACTGCTTAGCAAACAGGATGCATATAATCCATTTTCATTATAAATACTCCAGTTAGAAGCCGGGCTCTGTGCTTGGTTTCTCATAATGAGAGGTGCCTTACAATGAAGGTTACGAAATCTGCCATTCAGTGCACAGCATTGTGAGGAGAAAAGAAACCCCTTCTGTGGCAGGTTAGGATTCCAGACTTTTCTGCTCCTCATAATGCAGTGGGCTAGATGGGTCCTCTATCAAAGGACAGGACATACTGAGTCTCCTGCCTGTGTGCTTTTGGAAAAATGTCTTGCTTGTTTATTTGCTTATTATATGTTGGTGTGGTGTGTGCGTGCTCATTTGTGTCCAATTCTTTGCGATCCTACAGAGTAGCCCGCCAAGCTTCTCTGCCCATGCATTATGTGTTTTTAACCTGGGTCTGAGAACTCCTTGGAAGGCATCTGTCCCATACAATTGCACACCCAGGGAACAGATCTGCTGGCATGAGGTGGAAAAGAATTTGAAAGTGATTGTCACGCAGGGCTAATTCAGATGTAACCAGCACAACCCTGGTGGCTGGTTTAGTCACACAGCAGAAACCTGGTGAGTTTTTGAGGGCTTTTTCTTTTTCTTTTTTTTTAAATACTTGAACTAGAGGTGTTTCCTAAAGAGTGTTAAAGGACTTCTTGGTGAAATCTGTTCTCATTCTCCAGTAACTTTCATTCCATCTCAGCGGAAGGTGGTTTGCTATTAAAAGAAAAGATAATCCATTATCCCTATGAGTCTTGAACTGCCAGGGGGGAGCCTGCAGCTGACTGGAAGGAAAGGCTGATAGCTTGCATTTAGAGAAAAAAAAATCAATTGCCAGTTGGTGTCTTGCCATCAGTCAGAAATGCACCATAGGTTTGTCCACAGGCAGAGGGGCTGGGTCCCTGGGAGGGTTTGCAGTGGGATTTGAAGGCTTCCTGTTTACCTCGAGCTGATTAGCTTAAGCCCAGTTTACATCCACAGTGACTAAGTAGGTTATATTTTGTCAAGCTCTTTGGTGACAGGTGTCTGTGTTACAAAAAACAAATTGGCACTAATGGGGCACTCTTATTGGCATCTAGGCAGGAGCAAGCAACAACTGGTTTGATTTTGGAAACGGCACATTGTCAGGGAGGGGACACCTGTTTTGGATGCACCCAACCTGTCTTGTTGTTGATTTGGGTTTGTTGGTTTCAGGAGTTTANTCTCACAGTTGGCTCCTTTGGTGGCATCTACACAGAATGACCCAAGGTTTGGGACCTCACTGTCAACTTGAAGCAACTCCTTAGGCCTTTACTGTAATTTCCCAGAAACAGAAGTCCAGAGAGAAAAGGAGATAAGGGATGGATTCTTAGCCAAGTATAAATTAACTATTCAGTTATCTATGTAAGGGACACAGAAAAAGATGAAACTCTTATACCATCTAGGAACCATTTCATTCAGACTTGCTATAGCAAGTACCCAAAACACTGAAGTTGAGTGCATTTATCTTTTTCCTAAGGCAGACACTAACAAACTTCTATAAAATGGACAGAATGGAAAAAGACATGGTCTAACCAGGAAAGTGTTTAATAATGACCTCACAGCACTCTCCTTGAGAAGCTTCAAAGAAAGGTTCTAGTTTGGGCTACCTGAAGCCACAGAGGAGACAGCTATGTTCAAAGACAGCTATTTCTGTCTATGGCAAGTATAGTCTTGTACCTGGCAAGTATCTACTTTCCAACTTAAGGGTGTTAGAAAAGGCCAGAAAAGATTCTGCTGTTGGGGAAGAATGGATCCATGTATATGGATGGCTGAGTCCCTTTACTGTTCACCTGATATTATCCCAACATTGTTTGTTAATTGGCTATACCCCGATACAAAATAAAAAGTAAAAAAAAAAAAAGACTCTGCTAGACTTGGCCAAATTCACACATGTTAAAGAAGAAAGAGGGAACCCTAGCAACTCACTCCAGCCTAGGTAATGCTCTTACCCTAGAAAGATCTTATTACTATGTACACAGTGTACTAATTTTTGTTGCAGATGTGGCTACTGAATAGTTGTAGCTTTACAGAGTGGCTCTGTTGTGGAAGGTCACTTTATTATGATAATTCCCTGTATGTAAACTCTAGTCTAATAATAATAACAATAATAACCAACATTTATACGGTGCTTTTATGTGCTAGTCATTGTCTCTATATTAAGTCATTAAATCCTCACAAGCCTATGGACTGGACTCTCATTATCTCTGCTTTATAGATGAAGAAACTGAGGTTTGCAATTAAGCAAACTCACCCAAGGTCACACAACATGTCAAGAGCCAGGATTCAAGCTCAGGGGGGTGAGCACTGGAGATCGTGGTGTTAATGACTTACACTTTTATAAACTGTTGCAGGGAAAACTATGTACAACTTATTCTCTGACTAGAAAACCACCGAAGGAAGAAGGCTGCTATGGTCCTTTTGACCTTGAAAATAAGGCTGCCAAGAACCTGATGGAACATTCCCATGTGGCAGGAGGTAAGGTGCATCCACAGTAGGGGACAGACTCTGGTGCTTAGAGGGCAGTAAGCAGTTTGGCAAGGCTCTGTAAAAATGTGCCATCCATGGAGACAGTGTGCAGTTGCTGGGGATCAGCAGAAGTATTTCAAGACCTCGTCTGGTGTGTTTCCTTATATTATCTGCTTTTCTTTCCTTTCTTTCTTATTAAATCTTCCCTGGTAGCTCAACTGGTAAAGAATCCTCCTGCATTGCAGGAGACCCGGATTCAATCCCTGGGTCAGGATGATCCCCTGGAGAGGGGACAGGCTACCCATTCCAGTATTCTTGGGCTTTCCTGGTGGCTCAGATGGTAAAGAATCTGCCTGCAATGCGAGAGACCTGTGTTCGATCCCTGGGTTGGGAAAATCCCTTGGAGGAGGGCATGGCAACCCACTTCAGTATTCTTCCTGGAGAATACCCATGGACAGAGGAGCTTGGTGGACTACAGTTGCAAAGAGTTGGACATGACTGAGCGACTAAGCATACAGCGCAGAGCATTTGGAAGGGTTAGGTTTTTAAATAGTAGTCCCTTTCATCTGGGCTAATGAAAAGCTAAGAAGGGTTGTTCTCCCTACACTTGGGCTGTTGAGGTGTTAGTGCAGATGGCTTGGATGCTCCACCTGTATCTGCTAGGCCAGATCCTGGAGCAGATGGTGTCTAGCATGCTGACAGCCTCCTGTGTCATCCTTCCTTGCTGCTGAGGCCTTTCTCTAATGTTAAGAGAGCTTGCTACATTCAACTAGGTGCAACCTGGATGGCCAATGGACGTAACTCTCGACAGGGTAGCCCTATATCCATGGAAGAGGGGAGACAGTGGAGAAATGTCCCAGGCTCTTCAGACTGGTGAGTGAATTCAGAGGTGTGTTTCTCGACTCTCTAGAGAGTATTCTCTCTCTAAGCTTGAATCCAAGGTGTCTTCAAAAGCAACTCACACATTAACACTCTCTTTATTGGCTCTTCTCATCTTCCCCAGCCCTCATATACTCTCCCTGGGATCACCTCCCAAATGAATGAACTGCATCCAAGTCTTTGGTCCCAGTTCTGCTTTAGGGGGAATCAAATCAGGACAACTATGTAAAGGGGCCCCTCTCTGGAGCTGATTGTGGCAGAAGCAGGGAGGCCTGATATGAACAACTTTCCAGGGGTAGAGATGATGGAGGCAGGAATCTCTAAGTCAAGTGAGAGATTCTGCGCCCCCCGCACCTCCCCCTTGCCCCACCTGTAGGGTGCTCAGCTACAGCTTGGGAGTTTTCCTTGATCACAGGGAGCCATTCCTTCCCTTTGACCTCATACACATTTTTGTTTGTTTGTTTCATTAAAGGAATCTACTTGGTGAAGAAGTTATTCCACAAAATATGTTTTCATCAAGTGAATAACTGAAAAGATCAGCTTCCTGGATACAGATGACTGCCCTGGGTACAGTGAACCCAGAAAACATTCCCAAAGTGCCAGTTTCCTGCAGTTTGAAAACCAAATGAAACTCCTTCCTCCAATCACCTGGAACTGGAAAGAACGGAGGTGAGACAATGTGAGGGTCTGCTCCTTCCCTTGTGTAGTTTTTAGTAACAGATGATCTTACTCACAGCCTTCCTATCTGGAGGTCTCTATAGTGGGGAATCGAACTCCCTGGTGATGCCTGGCTTTCGTGATTGAAAAGAGGCCTATTTGAAAGTGCCATATGGGGTAGAGGGGAAGTTGGGGGTAACTCCTTGGGTTTCTGGAGGAGCACTTTTCTCAGTTTTCTAACTCTGGTCAGGTAAAATATGATGTCTGTATAAAGTACTCAGGCTCTGTGTAGTTAAGGTGTCTATGGCCCAAGTATTCAGCAAGCTTTAGTATCTAGGACACAAGGAACTTTCTATGCTGAGGATCCACACTTGATTATATTCTGTTCAGTTCTGGGCATCTTATTTTGATTGTTCAGTTCAGTTCAGTCACTCAGTCATGTCTGACTCTTTGTGACCCCATGGACTACAGCACGCCAGGCCTCCCTGACCATCACCAACTCCAGGAGTTTACTCAAACTCATGCCCATTGAGTCAGTGATGCCATCCAACCATCTCATCCTCTGTCATCCCCTTCTCCTCTGGCTTCAATCTTTCCCAGCATCAGGGTCTTTTCCAATGAGTCAGCTCTTTGCATCAGGTGGCCAAACTATTGGAGTTTCAGCTTCAACATCAGTTCTTTCAGTGAATATTCAGGACTGATAAGACTGACAAACTGGAGAATGTTTATAAAGTAACATGCTGGATTTTTTCCTTCTGTAAGTGAATTGCATCCCCTCTCCTTTCTAATTTGGAAGCAGTTGAAAAATACAAACAGAGGAGCTTAAACTATCATTTTTATTGCTGGCAAAACTGTCTTCATGGAGACGGGTTGGAACTGCAGCACTGGATTTTGAGAGCTCTGCTTGCAAGGAGTGAACTGATGTAGCAAACACTGAACTAGCTCACATCAAGGAGCATCTGTGGACCTGCCTGTACCTGTACTTTATACAGATATCATATCTTACTTGACAGAGAGCAAGAATGGAGAAGGTCCTTCAGCCATGCCTCTTGTAAGGCAGCATGGGCTCTGATTCAGGTCTTATTACATGGAAGGAGGAACAGGGGTGAATACTATCTGTCTAGCATGTTTGCAGAAAAGATGGTCAACCAGAGGCTCAGCCTCCGAAGCTCAGGACTTGTATCAATCTTCCATATTAGATAAGGCTCTACTCAGCTCTTTGGGAAGAAGATAGAGGGGACAGGGAACAAGCAAAACAATTCTTAATACTTGTAGAAGAGCAAAAATTCCCATTTTGTGGGCCAGGACAGAATCATGGCAGAGGGGGAAATGAACATGTTTATCTTGGGAAAAAGAAGATTTATAAGAAGACCTATCTATCTAAAAGTCCATCACTTTTGGACAAAGTTGCCAGAGTGGGTACAATTCCTAGAGTACAAAAGCAAACACCCCAAATTTTTTTAGTTCTCATTATTAAGGCAATTTTGTTCTTACCTCCATAAGGCTACCTTATTTATTGAAAGTTTTGAGGCAAAGATTGGAGGTATTTGGAAAAGATACCTAGGTATTTATTTAGAATCTGGGAAATCTTCCTATGATCCTTCTAAATTCTGAGATCTTTTGATTCTGTGTAGGATGAGATGGCTGGATGGCATCACGGACTCAATGGACGTGAGTCTGAGTGAACTCTGGGAGATGGTGATGAACAGGGAGGCCTGGTGTGCTGCGATTCATGGGGTCGCAAATAGACACGACTGAGCGACTGAACTGAACTGAACTGAGGGTAGTGCAGGTCAGCACAGATCTGTCTTTTAAGTAGAATGGGTAAAGATGGTTTTAAGTACAGAGAACTCTTGAACACACACACACACACGCACACACACACACATATATTCTGTGATGNACACGACTGAGCGACTGAACTGAACTGAACTGAGGGTAGTGCAGGTCAGCACAGATCTGTCTTTTAAGTAGAATGGGTAAAGATGGTTTTAAGTACAGAGAACTCTTGAACACACACACACACATACGCACACACACACACACATATATATGATGGAAACAGAAAAATAAAAATAGCTTAGATAATAGAAAATGGCTTCTTCTATCTTCCTACCAAGTCTTTATTTCTAAACATTATGATAGTCAGTGAAACAATAATTTCAAACCCAACCATGTTTTTCTCTTAATACAAATGCTCTCAGTCAAGGAAAGGAGGACAGCTAAAAATCCTAGGTGACTTACATTCTGAAATCAGCCTAAAATTAGGTATAAAATAAATGTAAACAGTTATACCACTCCGATTTCACTCATCTACTCTCTCCAGAAAAACACAAAATGGCTTACTTTATTATTTAAGCACTTGCTGTCCTATGATAAAGGAATACATGGGGTACACGTAGGAATAAACTGGGAGACACCAGGAGAGATACCTGCCTGAAAGAAGCTCACCTTCTCTACTGTTTACAAACTTTTTTGTAAGAATTTGTTCCTATCAAAATAAAAACAACATTGGAAGAAAAAAACATTAGAACCTAAAGGAGATGTCTGTTTTCAGAGTTTATTGTAAATGGACCCATAAGAGAACCAATGGCATTTATATATTGATATGATTTACTAAAATTAAGCTCTAATAAGGAAGTAGGGCTTAAGAGGCAAATGCCTCCAGAAATGTTTGCCCAGGGACAAAACATAAGTGTTTCTATTATCAACTATGCTTATCTTCTCTTGCAGTATCTAGTTTCTTTAACTTCTAGCAGGACTAAGCAATACCTATCATTTGTATATTTGTCTTTCTTTTTTTTCCATTTTTTTTCCCCAGATTGCATAGGTTTTTGGCTATGAGCTCATAGAAGGAAGGACCAAGTCAGATATTTCTGTGCTTCTTAGAAGCTGAGTAGCCAAGTGGAAAGATCATGAACATTCAAGTTGGACCAAACTTGCTCTGAGTCCTACTTAGCAATCTTGAAGCTCCATTTCCTCCTCTGCAGGAGCTTCTGGAAGATTGTTTTATCTAGATATCTGACCCAGTGTTTAGTGCAGTGCCAGGAGTCCACTAGATTCTCCATAGGGGTTTGTTGAATGGTCATCAACTTACTTGACAGTGAACAGAATTGGTGAGATGTTGGGAGGAGGACAAGGAGAAGGAAGTAAAAGCAGTGTGTGCAGCAGAGACAAAGATGCACCACCCATTTGTCTTGTTTGCTGAATTATTTAATGTGGCCTCAAGTCCATTCTGAGTTCAGAAATTGTGTTTTATTTTCTACCCTGAGACATTCAGGTAAAATAACTACAATGTGCATATAAGTGGTAAAATACTTTTTTTGTCCTCCAACAACTCTCTGCTTTGTAGGATTAACAGTTCCAAATGTGTTTCCTGTCCATACAACTGGCTGGTATCAGTGCTTGACTTAAGTGTGACATTCACCCCGGAAAACACTTCTGTCCACCCCATACCTCACTTAATGAAATTCTGAACTCTTGATTGCCACCTTACTTTGTCCCATGTCTCGCTCAGTGTATTTTCCTTTAAATAACAGGAAGAACACTCCAAATGGCTTATATGATGAGGGAAACCA
>SJYH01002478.1:38196-57457 GCA_006408735.1 Sylvicapra grimmia
ACAGGGAAATCACTATTGAAGATGAGGGGCAGGAATATATATATTTTTAAGATAAATGTGTCTTTTAGGTTAAAACTCATATTTGAAATGGTATTTAAAATGGAGAAGTTTCATACTTTTGACTAGCCAGTTTCCACTGGCCATGAACAGTCACAACAGGTCAGTTTGACAGCTAGACTTTCCAGGGATCAGTGAAAGAAACAGATAAAAATGTAGCTGGCGATAATTGACCCAGAGTAGCAATTGACTATAACCATGAGTTTTGAAATGTATAAAAGGAATGCCTGTGGAATGCTGTAAAAATGTCAGAATTGATTAAAAAAAAAAAATCATATCCTTGAGAACCTCTCCAGTTCCCTACTATGTTCTTGCTTTTCCTAAATTTTTACTCTCCCACCAAAAGCATCACAAATACCTTTCTTTAATCTTCTTTTTAAAGCAATATTTTTAGTAAAGTGACTGCTTAGTGTTAGCTTATAACCTCTGACCAGTTAGTGATTCTGTATTTTTAATTTATAATTTGTTTTTTAAACTAATTAACCATATGTTGTCCTAGTGGTAAATAATTCACCTGCCAATGAATAAACTAGGGACAGAATGTGTCAAAATAAAAGAAGAATGTAAGCAACCTGACTGTATAACAAAATCAAAGTAACTTCTGTAATTTGTGAGATTTTTAAATAAAGAAATTGTTTATCCTATTAAATAATGAGATCAGAATATGATTTAATGAAGTACATGCTGGAACTATGTGAGAGGTATCTAAGACCAAGAAAATTAGTGCATCAAAGGATGAAAGTGAGAATGAAGTAGGCCTGAATTTCACTTCAAATGCTGATTTGACTGATTGGTATTGTTTACCTGGGGAAATACTCTACTGAAGCACATTAGTGATATAGTCCTATTATTGATTATTTCACTAAAATCAAGGAATGAGTTATAGCAATTTTCTTACTATACCAGTAACAGGGAATATATAGAATCCAGCAGTTGTCGCATTTAACTAGTTTAGAACAAAAGAGGTAAGACTAGTGGTAGTGAAGCTGGAAAAGTTGGGTATTATTTAAAAGAAAACAGAATTACTAATGATTCCAAAGGTAATTAGCTCTTCCACCTCTGCAGCTCTGCTCCCAAAGACCTGTCCCATATAGTATCAGTTCTGTGCAGTTGCTCAGTCATTTCTGACTCTTTGCGACCCCATGGACTGCAGCATGCCAGGCTTCCCTGTCCATCACCAACTCCCGGGGAGCTTGCTTAAACTCATGTCCATCATGTCAGTGATGCCATCCAACCATCTCATTCTCTGTCATCCCCTTCTCCTCCCACCTTCAATCTTTCCCAACATCAGGGTCTTTTCCAATGAGTCAGTTCTTCGCATCAGGTAGCCAAAGTATTGGAGCTTCAGCTTCATCATAAGTCCTTCATCCACTCCAAAGGAAGGACTGATTTCCTTTAGGACTGACTGGTTTGATCTCCTTATCGTCCAAGGGACTCTCAAGAGTCTTTTCCAACACCACAGTTCAAAATCATCAATTCTTCGTTCAGCCTTGTTTATGGTCCAACTCACATCCATACTGGAAAAACCATAGCTTTGACTATATGGACCTTTGTCAGCAAAGTAATGTCGCTGCTTTTTAACATGCTGTCTAGTTTGTTATAGCTTTCTTCCAAGAAGCAAGTGTCTTTTACTTTCATGACTGCAGTCACCATCTACAGTGATTTTGGAGCCCCCCAAAATAGTCTGTCACTGTTTCCACTGTTTCCCCATCTATTTCCCATGAAGTGATGGGACCAGATGCCATGATCTTCGTTTTCTGAATGTTGAGCTTTAAGCCAACTTTTTCACTCTCCTCTTTCACTTTCATCAAGAGGATCTTTAGTTCTTCTTCACTCTCTGTCACAAGGGTGGTATCATCTGCATATCTGAGGTTACTGATATTTCTCTCAGCAATCTTGATTCCAGCTTGTGCTTCATCCAACCTGGAATTTCGCATGATATATAAGTTAAATGAGCAGGGTGACAATATACAGCTTGGATATCCTCCTTTCCAAATTTTCAAACAGTCTGTTGTTCCCTGTCAGGTTCTAAATGTTGCTTCTTGACCTGCATACAGATTTTTCAAGAGACAGATAAGGTGATCTGTTATTCCTGTTGCTAAGAATTTTCCGGTTTGTTGTGATCCACATAGTCAAAGGGTTTAATGTAGTCAATGAATCAGAAGTAGATGTCTGGAATTTTTCTGGACTTGCCTTTGTTATGATTCAGTGGATGTTGGCAATTTTCTCTCTGGTTCCTCTGCCTTTTCTGAAACCAGCTTGAACATCTGGAAGTTCCTGGTTCATGTACTGTTGAAGCCTGGCTTGGAGAATTTTGAGCGTTACTTTACTAGCATGTGAGATGAGTGCAATTGTGCGGTAGTTTGAGCATTCTTTTGCATTGTCTTTCTTTGGGATTGGAATCAAAACTGACCTTTTCCCATCCTGTGGCCACCACTGAGTTTTCCAAACTTGCTGGCATATTGAGTACAGCACTTTCAGAGCATCATCTTTTAAGATGTTGTAACCTCTGAATTCACAGTTACTGATGAGGTCTAGTTTGCTGAACTGCTTCTGTCTGGAATGCACCCCCTCTTTCCAAGTCTTCCCCATGGCATTATGCTAAGTATATTTCCCTTGAAATTGCATATGAGGAAGCAATTGAAAAATGATAAAACATTGTGAAGGGGCTATTTGATAGCAGAATTACCTCACTAGTTAGCAGTTTACTTTATGACTATTCTGAGGCTATTAATGTCCAGAGAATAGCAATCGTTTATTTGTGGACCCATTGCCTCTACAGAATGATTCATATATAGTCCTAGTCACACTACTGCTGCTGCTGCTAAGTTGCTTCAGTCGTGTCCGACTCTGTGTGACCCCATAGACGGTAGCCCACCAGGCTCCCCTGCCCTGGGATTCTCCAGACAAGAACACTGGAGTGGGTTGTCATTTCCTTCTCCAATGCAAGAAAGTGAAAAGTGAAAATGAAGTCGCTCATTTGTGTCTGACTCTTAGTGACCCCATGGACTGCAGCCCACCAGGCTCCTCCATCCATGGGATTTTCCAGGCAAGAGTACTGGAGTGGGGTGCCATTGCCTTCTCTGAGTCACACTACAGATTTCCATAAACACTGCAAGAACCTAAAATGTATTCTGAGTATTCAGTGGGAATACAACATCTCTGCTAAAACTGAGTTAAACTCTCTAACAATGAGGTCACTATCAGAGGTATTGCATGAAATTATCTCTTTGGGAAACCAGCCCCTTTGCCTCCACTTCCTTCATGCTTAGATGTCACTTCAAAGCAAACACTCAGAGCACTGTATTGAGAAGTGCAGAACTGAGGCCTATTAGAAACAATAGCAAAATAACATGATGCTTTCTTTTTTTAATTAATTAATTTATTTTAATTGGAGGCTAACTACTTCACAATATTGTAATGGTTTTTGCCATACACTGACATGAATCAGCCATGGGTGTAAGTGTGTCCTCGATCCTGAACCCGCCTCCCACCTCCCTCCCCATCTCATCCTTCAGGGTTGTCCCAGTGCACTGGCTTTGAGTGCCCTGTTTCATGCATCAGACTTGGACTGGTGATCTATTTCACATATGGTAATATACATGTTTCAATAGTATTCTCTCAAATCATCCCACTGTCACCTTCTTCCACAGGGCCCAAAAGTTTGTTCTTTATATCTGTGTCTCTTTTGCCATCTCACATATAGGGTCATTGTTACCATCTTTCTAACTTTTATATATATGTGTGTTAATATACTGTATTATTGATGTTATTCTTTCTGACTTACTTCACTCTGTATAATAGGCTCTAGTTTCATCCTCCTCATTAGAACATATTCAAATGTGTACTGTTTAATAGCTGGGTAATATTCCATTGTGTATATGTACCACAGCTTTCTTATCCATTCATCTGCCGATGGACATCTAGGTTGCTTCCACGTCCTAGCTATTGTAAACAGTGCTGCGATGAACATTGTGGTACACTTGTCTCTTTCAATTCTGGTTTCCTCAGTGTGTATGCCCAGAAGTAGGATTGCTGGGTCGTTTGGCAGCTCTATTTCCATTTTTTTAAGGAATCTCCACACTGTTCTCCATAATGGCCATACTAGTTTTCATTCCCACCAAGTGTAGGAGGGTTCCCTTTTCTCCACACCCTCTCCAGCATTTATTGCTTGTAGACTTTTTGATAGCAGCCATTCTGACCAGCGTGAGATGGTATCTCATTGTGATTTTGATTTGCATTTCTCTGATAATTAGTGATGTTGAGCATCTTTTCATGTGTTTGTTAGCCATCTGTATGTCATCTTTAGAGAAATGTCTGTTTAGTTCTTTCCCATTTTTTGATTGAGTCATTTATTTTTTTGGAATTGAGCTGCAGGAGCTGCTTATATATTTTTGAGATTCTTTGTCAGTTGCTTCATTTGCTATTCTTTTCTCCCATTCTGAAGGCTGTCTTTTCACCTTGCTTATAGTTTCCTTCGTTGTGCAAATGCTTTTAAGTTTAATTAGGTCCCTTTCTTTTAAACAAGATATCTCAAACATTTACTTCACTTAAAGTGGGTACAATACACTTTGGTCTAATTACAGGTTTTTGTAAGTAAGCACATTATTATGCCAAAAGAGGTGGGGAAAATTAAAGGTAAATATATTTTACAAACAATAAGAAACTTTTAAGGAATGTTATAGATATCTAAGCTAAAGATTCACAATTAAGAAAAATGCAAGTCCCTCCATAGACCATCTGCCATATATGGATATCTGCAGTACAGTCAGCCTCTGATGGAGATGCTGCTGCTAAGTCACTTCAGTCGTGTCTGACTCTCTGCGACCCCATAGACGGCAGCCCACCAGGCTCTTCTGTCCCTGGGATTCTCCAGGCAAGAACACTGGAGTGGGTTGCCATTTCCTTCTCCAATGCATGAAAGTGAAAAGTAAAAGAGAAGCTGCTCAGTCTTGCTGACTCTTAGCGACCCCACGGACTGCAGCCTACCAGGCTCCTCCATCCATGGGATTTTCCAGGCAAGAGTACTGGAGTGGGGTGCCATGCCTTCTCCTGATAATAAAGTGGGGTAGAGTGTGTGGAGGTGCCATACGAATTGATAAGCATTGATTCTTCACATTGTGACAAAATAACCTCAGAGACCCTGTGCCTGCTTTCTTGCCTTTCACTTTACAANAGAAGCTGCTCAGTCTTGCAGACTCTTAGCGACCCCACGGACTGCAGCCTACCAGGCTCCTCCATCCATGGGATTTTCCAGGCAAGAGTACTGGAGTGGGGTGCCATGCCTTCTCCTGATAATAAAGTGGGGTAGAGTGTGTGGAGGTGCCATACGAATTGATAAGCATTGATTCTTCACATTGTGACAAAATAACCTCAGAGACCCTGTGCCTGCTTTCTTGCCTTTCACTTTACAAAGGGATTTTTAAAGTCCATCATATTTATAAAAGAAATACAAGTGCTAGCTGAACAGTTCTTGTTAAGAAAAAATTTATTTTAAAATAGCTGGGATAGAGTATTCCTTTTTTTTGTTGTCTTATTTTTTAAATATCAGCTCAATATTCTTAAGAAAGCTTAAATTATTTGAGTTTTATAAAACTTTTTAAGATACCTGAGTGTCAGTAAGCTGGTTTAGCTTTAATTAAAGTACTTATTAACTCCATTGTAATTACCATCTCTCTATCATAACATATTAATTATCACTGTAGCCAAATAGCCAGTCATGTAAGGAAGAGACTGATGTCAAGCTAGAATCTATAAAATCCCCATTGAACGCTATTGTTCCTTTAATATTTCATAGGTCTATATGTAGCTGTTAAATTATTCAAGCCACCTCCTCTACTTGAGCATCATATCTTTTTTTTATATGGGTTTTGTCAAAGGGCCTGAAATGTGGTCGTCTACAAGAAACCTGATGCTGCATTAAGATGCATGAGCTGAGCTCAGGAGGAACTGACAGCCTTTTCCAGAGCACTAAACTGGCATTCTCTTTGTGTACCTTTGCTAAGCAAGAGGAAATCTGCACAAGGAAAAAGATCATGTCCAATAAAGTGCAGCTGTTCCCAGAGCAAATTAGTAATGCCTTCTCCAACAAAAACCATACGATATTTGTGTATTAAATAATTCCTCTAAAATCTTTCCATTTATTTTAGTCTAAATTTTAAATAAAAAGAGATGTCTCCTGTGGCTTTCTCTGTGTGTCTCCTGCAGTTGGCTTAAGGCTCATAAATAAGTAATATGGAACTATGTTGCCCTTTGTAATAATACATTTTTTAAACTAAAGCTAAACTAAAATCAATTGGAATTTTGAATCCTGAGGGTGATCAATGTGAAGGTAGAATCGGAACCCAAATTGAATGAGTGCTTAGTAAGAGACCAAAGGGTATGCTTCTCATGCAATTGAATTTTATGGCAATTTATTTCTCAAAAAAGTCTTTAAAAAGAGGATTGTCCAAAATAATAACCTTTCTAGATGAAGAAACTGAGGCTCAAAGTGACAAATTTCTTTTTTATATATTGTTAGTTTCAGGTATACAGCAAAGTGCTTCAGTTACACATATGTTTTATTTCAGATTCTTTACTATTCTTAGTTATTAAAATATATTGAATATAGTTCCCCATGTTCTACAGTAAATCCTTGTTGTTTTATCTATTTTATTTGTAGTACTTTATATCTGGATTTAAAAAATTAATATTTTTAAAATGTCTCTCACCCCAGCTTTCCCCTTTCATAGCCAAAAGTTTGTTTTCCATGTCTGTTTTCCATGTATTATTTTATAAATAAGTTCATTTGCATTATTTTTTAGATTCCACCTATAAGTGATATCATATAATGATCTTGGTCTGTCTGAACTACTTCCCATAGTACAGTATTCTCTAGGTCTATCCATGTTGCTGCAAATGGCAGTATTTCATTATTTTTATGGTAAAGTAATATTTTATTGTATACATATACCATTTCTTATTTCTCCATTATCTGTTGATGGACACTTAGGTTGCTTTCATGTGTTGGCTATTATAAAGAGTGCTGCTGTGAACATTGGGGTGCATGAAGCGAAGTGAAAGTCACTTAGTGTGTCCAACTCTTTGCAACCCCATGGACTGTACAGTCCATGGAATTTTCCAGGCCAGAATACTGACGTGGGTAGCCATTCTTTTTTCCAGGGGATCTTCCCAACCCAGGGATTGAACCCAGGTCTCCCGCATTGCAGGTGGATTCTTTACCAGCTGAGCCACAAGGGAAGCCCATTGGGTTGCATGTATCCTTTCAAATTAGTGCTTTCATTTTTTCAGAATATATTCCCAAGGGTGAATTGCTGGCTTATATGGTAAATCTATTTTTAGATTTTTAAGGAACTTCCATAATGTTTTCTACAGTGTTTGTATCAATTTACATTCCCACCAACAGTGTAGGAGGGTTCCCTTTTCTCTACACCCTCGCCAGCATTTATAATTTATAGCCTTTTTGATGATGGCCATTCGGACCAGTGTGAAGTGGTATCTCTTTGTGGTTTAGACTTGCCTTTCTCTAATAATTAGGGATGTTGAGCATCTTTTCATGTGCTTCTTGGCCACTTGCATGTCATCTTTGGAGAAATAGCTATTTAGATCTGCCTAATTTTTTATTGGACTATTTATTTTTTATTTACTTTTTGGTACTGAGTTCTATGAACTATTTGTGTATTTTAGAAATTAAGCCCTTTTTGGTCATATTATTTACTAATATCTTCTCCCAGTCCATCATGATTTTTTTAGTCTTTATTTATTGAATTTGTGCCAAGGTTGTTTCTGTTTTATGATTTTTTTTTTTTTTGGCTGTGAAGCATGTGGGATCTTAGCTGCTTAACCAGCTATCGATCCCACACTCCCTGCATGAGAAGGAAAAGTCTTAACCACTAGACTTCCAGGGAAGTCTATTAGATTTGTTTGTTTGTTTAGTTTGTGGTTTTGTTTGCTATGCAAAAGCTTTTAAGTTTGATTAGGCCCCATTTGTTTATTTGTACTTTGATTTCTTGTGCCTTATCTAAGAAAGCATTGCTACAATTTATGTCAGAATGTTTTGCCTGTGCTCTAGGTATTTTATAATTTCATTTCTTGTATTTTCAGGTGACTCCAGTGGTAAAGAACCTCCCTGCCAATGCAGGAGACATAAAGAACTGTTGGTTTGATCCCTGGGTCAGGAAGAACCCCCTGGAGAAGGGCATGGTAACTCACTCCAGTATTCTTGCCTGGGGAATCCTTTGGACAGAGGAGCCTGGTGAGCTACAGTCCATAGGGTTCAAAGAGTCAGACATGACGGAAGTGACTTAGCATGTATGCCTGAATTTAAGTCTTTAAATCACTTTGAGTTTATTTTTGTATACAGTATGAGGGATTTATGTGAGGCTGTCCAGCTTTCCCAACACTACTTGCCGAAGAGACTGTCTTTTCTCCACTGTTATTCTTGTCTGCTTTGTTGAAGACTAATTGACAGTAGGCATGTGGGTATATTTCTGGGCTCTGTGTTCTGTTCATTGACCTCTATTTTTGTGCCAGTACCATGTTGTATCATTACTGTAGCTTTGTGTTGTTGTCTGAAATCTGGGCTGGAGATGCCTCCAGCTTTGCTTTTTTCAGCATTCCTTGGGAAATTTTGGGTCTTTTACGATTGTTGTTTGAGTTCTGTGAAAATGTCATGGTTAATTTGATTGGGATCACATTAAATTGTTAGATAGCTTTTGGTAGTATGGACATTTTAACAATATTAACTTTTCAAATCTAAGGGCATCAGATATTTTTTCCATTTCTTTGGATCATCTTCAGTTTCCTTTTTCAATGTGTTATATAGTTCTCAGTGTTAAGACGTGTTCACCTTCTTGTTTAGCTTTATTCCTACGTATTTTATTTTTTGATGTGATGTTACTTTATTTTTATATAAAAAAGTTGTTCTGAGTTTAATTTCACATGTAGAAGAATATCCAGTATTACACTGTGATTGGCTCTTTGGAATACAAAATTTCCTGTTAAAATACACACATTATTTAAACATTAGGAATTCAGTCCCCAAAATACTCAAAAATAATGTTTGGGTGACATTTATAGAACTGACCTAGAAACTTTTTTATGCTCTTTGGCAGAGAATTTGGAATCATCGTAAGTACTTTTTTAGGTAAATTTAATAACTTGTCCTTGGTTGTCTTCCTTGTATGATCAGAATAATCTGTCCCAGTGATTGCTATAAGATGGAAGGAGAGCATGGTGGGATGTATAGGCAGAACACAGATGATTTTTAGGGCAGTGAAAATGCTGTGTGTGTGCTCAGTTACCAAGTTGTGTCTGACTCTTATGACCCCACGGACTGTAGCCTGCTAGGTATCCCTGTCCCTGGAATTCTCCAGGCAAGGATATTAGAGTGGGTTGCCGTTTCCTTCTCCAGGATTTCTTCTCCAACCCAGGGATCACACCCACATTTTCTGCTTGGCAGGCAGATTCTTTACCACTGAGCCACCAGGCAAGCCCCACATATCATTATAAATTTGTCCAAAGCCAAAAATATGGACATTACCATGAGTGAACAGTAATGTGAACTATGGACTGTGGTGATTATGATGTTAGCTGTAGATTTGTCGATTGTAATGATATATTGTTGCAGTCATGAAATTAAAAGACGCTTACACCTTGGAAGAAAAGTTATAACCAACCTAGATAGCATATTCAAAAGCAGAGACATTACTTTGCCGACTAAGGTCTGTCTAGTTGAGGCTATGGTTTTTCCAGTAGTCTTGTATGGATGTGAGAGTTGGACTGTGAAGAAGGCTGAGCACCAAAGAATTGATGCTTTTGAGCTGTGGTGTTGGAGAAGACTCTTGAGAGTCCCTTGGACTGCAAGGAGATCCAACCAGTCCATTCTGAAGGCGATCAACCCTGGGATTTCTTTGGAAGGACTGATGCTAAAGCTGAAACTCCAGTACTTTGGCCACCTCATGCAAAGAGTTGACTCATTGGAAAAGACTCTGATGCTGGGAGGGATTGGGGGCAGGAGGAGAAGGGGACGACAGAGGATGAGAGTGAACTCCGGGAGTTGGTGATAGACAGGGAGGCCTGGTGTGCTGTGATTCATGGGGTCACAAAGAGTTGGACACGACTGAGCAACTGACCTGAACTGATTGTGCTAGTGGGGATCTTTCATAAAGTAGAGGGGTATGCATGCATGGGGTCAAGAGGTTTATGGAAAATATGTGCCTTTGCTGCAGTTTTGTTGTGAATCTAAACCTGCTCTAAAAATTGTCTTTATGTTTTTTTTTCAATTAAAAAAAAAAAAACAGGTTGTTTCCTATATATCTTTAAAGAAAGAGTCCTTCATTTGTTTTACACCATTGTAATTTTTAAAAGTTACTTTCTGAGAAATTCTAATACAAGTATCCTAAACATTTGTTCATTAGTTCATTAATTTATTCATTCACTCATTTATTCATAGTAGCTCTCACTTATTATCTAACAGTTATGATGTTATTATCTGGGAAGATGCAAGTCAATTAGACATCCTGTCCCCAGTGAAAAACAGATTCATTTGCCAAAAGGTGTTTGATGTTATCACCTATAAATTTGCAACACTAAACCCCATTGCACGGATCAATTATAAAATGATAAATTTATGCAATTTCAGTTCTGTGACCTCAGTATTATAAAAATCATAAATAAAACTATAAAGTTCCTAGTACAAGGAAACTATGTTTAAGGTATTTAATCAATAAGAGTTTGTCGAAAGAATTAATGAACATATAATAACATATTATACTATAAACTATTATGTAATTTTACCAATTAGTGAAAAATTTAAATGTCTTCTTGATTAAAAAAGCATGTAATGAAAGTGTTAGCAATTCTTTTACACATAAAAACACAGAGAAATGTATTTTTTACACAAAATTTTGTATGCATAAAACCTAAATTTGTTTATGAACAAAACAACTCTTCAATGTGACATTTATTAATAGCTAGTCTATTTATGTAATTGGAGAAGTCAATGGCACCCCACTCCAGTACTCTTGCCTGGAAAATCCCATGGATGGAGGAACCTGGTAGGCTGCAGTCCGTGGGGTCGCTAAGAGTTGGACACAACTGAGTGACTTCACTTTCACTTTTCACTTTCATGCATTGGAGAAGGAAATGGCAACCCACTCCAGTGTTCTTGCCTGGAGAATCCCAGGGACGGGGGAGCCTGGTGGGCTGCCATCTATGGGGTCGCACAGAGTCAGACACAACTGAAGCGCCTTAGCAGCAGCAGCATTTACGTAATACCTATATCTAGTAATAGGGATAAAAATCATAATGAAGGAGTATTTAAAGAAAACATATATGATGACATTGTGAAATAAATAAAAAACAAATTATATGTGTTATTAAAGTACAAATTTTTAGTAATATACATCTGAACTATTTTTATAAACATAATTTGTATTTTTAAAACGCTACTCACAGTTTTATTCTCATTATTGTTATTCATTCAACATATATTTTTAGTGTCACTTATGTGACTCAGTTTTTATACCTCAGAGATAGAAATTTAAGAAAAATTGCCAATAAGTCTATTGTCATGGAGATTGCATTGTTTTGGTGATAGTTCAGTTCATTCACTCAGATGTGTCTGAGTCTGCGACCCCATGGGCTGCAACATGCCAGCCTTCCCTGTCCATCACCAGTTCACGGAGCTTGCTCTAAGTCATGTCCATTGAGTCAGTGATGCCATCCAACCATCTCATCCTCTGTCATCCCCTTCTCCTTCTGCCTTCAATTTTCCCCAGCATCAGAGTCTTCCAATGAGTTAGTTCTTTACATCAGGTGGCCAAAGTATTGGAGTTTCAGCTTCAGCATTAGTCCTTCCAATGAATGTTCATGATTGATTTCCTTTAGGATTGACTGGTTTGATTTTGCAATCCAAGGGACTCCCAAGAGTCTTCTCCAACACCACAGTTCAAAAGCATCAATTCTTTGGTGCTCAGCTTTCTTTATAGTCCAAGTCTCACATCCATATATGACTGTTGTAAAAAAACATAGCTTTGACTAGATGGACCTTGGTTGGCAAAGTAATGTCTCTGAATTTTTATATGCTGTCTAGGTTGATGATAAATAAGTATTAATGAATGGAAAGTCAATAAGGAGTACCTCATATTGTGTTATCTGCTGTTGATTAAAATAAAGCTTATCTTGTTTGGGGAAGGGATTACTGAAAGCTTGTACATGGGGAAATTATTTCACATAGAGTACAGGAGAAGCTTCAGTGATGCCTTTTTAGCAGAACTGAAGGGAGTAAAGGAACACATTAGCAGTTGTCTGGACAAATACTATTCCATGCAGAGGAAACAGCAAGTGTAGAAATCTTGCTTTTAAAGCCGAGGCCTGGCGTGCTGCGATTCATGGGGTCTCAAAGTGTCGGACATGACTGAGCGACTGAACTGAACTAAACTTCCTAAGAAATGGCTTCCCTTGTGTCTCAGCTGGTAAATTGGCCTGCAATGTGGGAGACCTGGGTTTGATCACTGGGTTGGGAAGGTCCCCTGGAGATGGGAAAGGCTACCCATTCCAGTCTTCTGGCCTGGAGAATTACAGGGACTGTATAGTCCATTGGGTCACAAAGAGTCGGACATGACTGAGCAACTTTCACTTCCTAAGAAAAGCAGCAAAAACTGTAACTGAAGCTGAAATGAAGAGGCAACTTCTAGATTTCCATTTAAAGTTTATGAATATGGAATGTTCCATATTCCTACAAGATTTTAGAACAATTAGGTGCTAATAATTATATAGCAAAGGGCTCCCTTGGCTTCCCTGGTGGTACAGATAGTAAACAGTCTGCTGTAATTCAGGAGATCTGTGTTCAATTCCTGGGTCAGGAAAATCCCCTGGAGAAGGAAATGACCTCCCACAAGTATTCTTGCCTGGAGAATTCCATGGATAGAGGAGCCTGGTGGGCTATAGTCCATGGGGTTACGAAGAGTCAGACATAACTGAGCAACTAACACTTTCACTTTCCTTGGGCAGGGGGTTCAGGGGTAGGGGCTGGTTAATACCATTTACCACTTCCTACATTGTCAATATGCTCACCATGGTGATTTTAAGCTGTCAGTATGAGATATCTGCTGATAGTTGGGAAGAGTTATACCCAGTCAAGTCTTGAGAGCCACTATGAGTCAGCTCCAACACACCATTAAATTCACTTACTTGTATTTGTAATAAGGAAGGAAGGAAGGAAGGTGAAGTCGCTCAGTCGTGTCCGACTCTTTGCGACCCCGTGGACTGTAACCTACTAGGCATCTCCATCCATGGGATTCTCCAGGCAAGAATACTGGAGTGGATTGCCATTTCCTTCTCCAGGGGATCTTCCCGACCCAGGGATCGAACCCGGGTCTCCCGCATTGGAGGCAGACGCTTTAACCTCTGAGCCACCAGGGAAGTCCCCTGTATTTGTAATAAGCATCTATAAATGCAATGGAAAGTGTTATACAATCTTGTGTACAAAACTGAGTAGCTATTGACATTTTGAAGAAATGAAACTGTTGGCTAAGTCCTATAATTGTTAATTACAAGTAAATATTTATTAAGTGTAGAGCAGTGTATCAGGAAGAAAAGTGCAGTATTCAAGATGCATATTTAGTCATGTCACTTTGGTCATAACTGACAAGAAAAGCTATTAGGACTCTAAAGTCATTATCTTCGCTGAATGATATCAAGTATACTTAACTTTAATGGTCACAATATGACATGGATCACCCTTAATGAGTAAATTTTATAGCAAAAAGTGGCTGGAGACATAAATAGTAATTCAGTTGATAAATAGATGAAAATTATTGTGACAGAAGTGGTTTTTCTAGCCTCAATCACTCATTTTATTTGAACTCATCAAATATGTGCTGTTGTAAAGAAAAATAACAAAAATCTGAGAAACTACAGGAAATGCTTCATCACAGAACAGACTAAAAGAGGCAAACTATTTTGAAGGAAAGAAAAGGGAGGTTTATGTTTCACTTTTGCTTAAGAATCTGCATAGAAAGGGAAAAAGATTTGGAGAATATTTTAAAATGAGTTGAATAGGATATTTAAAAGCTTTTCATTTAAAATATTTTCAAGCTTAGAAAAATTAAAAAATATAATTTTCAGACACTCTTTATCCATATATTCATATATCCATTTATTGTTGTTTAGTCACTAAGTTTTCTTTGATTCTTTTTTTGTGATCTCATGGACTTCAGCCCACCAGGCTTCTCTGTCCAGGCAAGAATACTAGAGTGAGTTGCTATTTCCTTCTCCAGGGGATCTTCTAATCCCAGGGAGTAAACCTGCATCTTCTGCATTGGCAGGTAGATTCTGTACTACTGAGCCCCCAGGGACAAGGGATATCCATGTATAGTCATAATAAAATATATATATGTGTGTGTGTATATATATACACACACACATACACATGTGTATATTTAATACATTGAAATATATTAATAGGTATATGTGAATTTATGCATATACATAAACATTTGTATATAGATTTCTGTCTACATACATTTATATTGAACTAATAAATTCATAATTATATTTCCTCTGCTACCCCTTTTTCCTCCTGCCCTCAATCTTTCCCTGCATCAGGATCTTTTTCAGTGAGTTGGCTCTTCATGGCAGGTGGCCAAATTATCAGAATTTCAGCTTCAGCATCAGTCCTTCTGATAGCTTTTGATGAATGGTGTCCAATTTGTGATCTCTGAAGAAGATTTAGCTTCAGGAGCAGGGACCAGGCTTGATCACTCAAGAGCTTTTGTGTAGCAGAGTTTTATTAAAGTATAAAAGGGACAAAGAAAGCTACTGACATAGACATCAGAAGGGGGATGGAGAGTGCTAGTCTTATGAAGGCCTTATATACTTTTACCAGGCCCACTCCCACAACATAAATCTTAAATTAACAAGATTAGAACTAACAATACAAAGGTCTTACCAGACCCACTCCCACCACATATGTCTTAATATAACAAGATGAGTCAGAAGGTTCTTGTTAAGAAGGATAAACACATCCTCGAGCAAGATAAATTGTTATTATATAATCATTAGTACAGAGCTTAAGGAAAAATATACCCTTGAGGAAGATGAGTTTTGTTGTGTAATCATTAGCTCTGGACTTAAAGAAAATGTGTGACTAAATCTTATGTGACAAAGTCTAAGGAATGTAGGGAAAAAAAAAAAAAGTTTTTCCCTTTCTCCTTTTGAGGGTCCCAGACCCCTTTCACCTCCTTGAGAGCTCTGGACTCCTTATCAACCTACCTAACAATTAGCTCTCTCATTTCCAAAGAATATTCAGAGTTGATTTCCTTTAGGACTGACTGGTTTAATCTCCTTGCAGTCCAAAGAACTCTGAACAGCCTTCTCCAGCACCACGATCTGAAAGCATCAATTCTTCAGCCCTCAGCCTTCTTTATGGTCCAATTTTCACATCTGTACATGACTACTGGAAAAATCATAGCTTTGACTATATGAACCTTTGTCAGAAAAGTAATGTCACATGTCTCTTGGTTTTTACTGTGCTGTCTAGGTTTGTCATACTTTTCATTCTGAGGAGCAAGCATCTTTCAGTTTTTTAGCTACAGTCACTGTTTGCAGTGATTTTGGAGCCCAAGATTAAAATCTATTTCTGTTTCCACTTTTCCCCCTTCTATTTGACATAAAGTAATGGGACCAGATGCTGTGCTCTTAGTTTACACACACGTGAACACACAGACACACACATACTATATATATATATATACTTCTATGCCAGGAGCCAGCGTGGAGAATCCTCCCCATGGCAAAGGTTATGAAGAAGAGGCCTGATGGGCAAAGGCGAGATCAGGATTCAAGGGACCCCCTGGACTTGCTCGAGCATCTACCCCCAAACCAGAATCTGTCTTACTATTTTATGTCTTTCACCACCTATTCGGACATTAACAGGGGGCTGTCCTCAACCACATTTCTCTGGAGAGTTAACTTAGTTCAGTTCAGTCGCTCAGTCATGTCTGACTCTTTGCGACCCTATGAATCGCAGCACACCAGGCCTCCCTGTCTATCACCAACTCCCGGAGGTCACTCAGACTCACGTCCATCGAGTCCGTGATGCCATCCAGCCATCTCATCCTCGGTCGTCCCCTTCTCCTCCTGCCCCCAATCCCTCCCAGCATCAGAGTCTTTTCCAATGAGTCAACTCTTCAAATGAGGTGGCCAAAGTACTGGACTTTCAGCTTTAGCATAATTTCTTCCAAAGAAATCCTAGGGCTGATCTCCTTCAGAATGGACTGGTTGGATCTCCTTGCAGTCCAAGGGACTCTCAAGAGTCTTCTCCAACACCACAGTTCAAANGCATTGCAGATTTATTTTTAAATGTTAGAATTTGAAGTCATCAAGTTTTCAGTTCTACTTAGACTTGATTATGCTGTTATTTTTCATGGTCTTTATCTGTGTGCACAGGCATCTTTTATTTTTTAGGCCCAATTAGCAGAATTGTTTAGAATCTGTAAAAACGATTGGGTTTTGAGATTGATCTTTCTGTGGCAGTTTGCTATGTCTCACAGCTGCATGATACTGCCATCCATGTTTCTCTAGCCCCAAGACGAACAAGATTTTTTATGGAGAGGATATGGGTCTGTAATTTTAAATACACTTTCACTCGGCAGGAAAGGTGGAATGGAGTCATTCACTGTGCATTCCAGTCACTGTGTCAACTTTCTAAACTTATGTGGAAAGAATGCAGCTTAATTATTACCCTTTTTACAAGAAACTGTCTCATCCATAACGTGCCAAGTCTTTGTAGATATTTTACAAATGTGTATATATATCATGTTTGAAAAGTTATTAGCCTATTAAAACTAGCTAACCTGTCTGATGTTGATAGTTACAACTTCACAAACATTCTTCTTCTAAAGCTTAGGAGGTGCCATAGAAACTGAGAAGATATAATGGCCACATGAAATATCTCAAAAGATTTCTTAGATCTCCATCCCTTCATTTTACCTGAATGTTTAAAATTATTTATTCTGTGGAAATGCAAATATTGTTCTACCACCTGCTGATACCTGCTTTTCTTTAATCTGATTTGCCGCTGGGTTATTACCACTGTGCTTCACTTGATAATAACCTGGACTCTTTTTTTTTTTTGAGAAACTGGCTTCTAATGCCATGGCTGAAAAAGCTTTTTCTATAGTACTTGTCATGTCTTACTGTTGCAAAACATGTTTTGTTTGATCTTAATTATTGCTTCGGGCAGAACAGGTGGACTCCCTTCTATGTTTTGAGCTACAGCAGATCAAGGTTCTNTTTTTTTTTTTTGAGAAACTGGCTTCTAATGCCATGGCTGAAAAAGCTTTTTCTATAGTACTTGTCATGTCTTACTGTTGCAAAACATGTTTTGTTTGATCTTAATTATTGCTTCGGGCAGAACAGGTGGAGTCCCTTCTATGTTTTGAGCTACAGCAGATCAAGGTTCTGGGATGGATGATGGGTAAACTTGAAACCTTCCTAAAGCTGAGGGTTTTGTGTGCAAACTTTTCTCATTTTGCACCTGTAGTTTTTTAATCATGGTTCATGATCGCTACCTCATGCTGTGTAGACACATGCCACCAAAATGACACTTACCATTACAAATAAGAACCCAGCTAGAGTTCTTACCTGCATTTGGAGGAGGAGGATATTTGGGGGTAAATCAGAAAGAAAGACAATTTATTTTACAACACATTTTCAGGTGTTCCATATACATTCTTTCTTATATCATTAGTTAAGGTCTAATTATGTACATACTGATTTTTAAATCTATTTCAGAAAGGAACTTTGATGAGTGATAATGAGAGGGATATGTCAGAATTGTTAGGTGACAAGTAGTGATGGCTGATACTAATTTATTAATCTTCACCATTAAAAAATAATAAAAGGAAAGCAAATAGAAATAAAATGTGACTTAGGTGACTCTATGATATTTTATATATCTTATTGTATGTGTACGTATGTGTATATGTATAACATGTATGTTATACATATAACATATGGTATAGTATTATACATATTGTTATACATATTGTATAGTATTATGCATACATATATGTGTTTTGTATCCATATTACTTAGCAATCAAAATATTTATTACACTCTTTGATGCAACTCTATATAGAAAGATTGTGTATTTTCTCTGGTTAGGAGGTTTCTAATAATTTTAACACATTTCTATCTTTTACTCATTTATTACAAAGACTGTATCTTAACTACTATAACCAATTTTATGTTTAAATAAAGATTATTATCTTGGGTATTATGTAGAACTCATTTAAAACACAACAAAGTAGAAAATTAAATGCATGCATCTACATATGAAAAAAGTGGCACCATATGTACAGAACTGTATGCACAGGGATGGTTTCGCATGGCTAAAGGCAATGCAATGGAATTTTCAGTATTTTCTATTATAGTTATGTATTACATAAAATGAGGAAAATAAGGTTATTTGACAAAAGATAAACTCACAAATCATTCTGATAAAAGGGTTATTATGAGGTTAATTCAAGCTCCACTAAAGCAAGGAAAATAAATAGAAGGTGTAATTATTTTTATAGGGAAGTATCTGACCGGGGAAGTTAGTACTCTGAAGTAACTACACAAGTGAAAGGTGATTATTATCCAAAATTCACTTAAAAATTATGGGAGACAATTTTGAAATAATTTAGAGGAAGGATATAAAAGAGCCTGGTCACAAGACACAGTAAAGTGATTTAGTTTTTCTCTTAAGTTTTCTGATATGAATTTTACTTTAATATTTTAAATGACATCAAAGAACATAGAAGTTCTAAAAATGTAGTTCTAATATAGGTCTGTATAATTTTTAATAATAAAACAAAATAATAGGAAAAGACATACAAATAAAGGTGGGTATTTGGAGAAGGAAAAGGCAACCCACTCCAGTGTTCTTGTCTGGAGAATCCCAGGGATGGCGGAGCTTTGTGGGCTGCCGTCTATGGGGTCACACAAAGTCAGACACAACTGAAGCGACGCAGCAACAGCAGCAGCAGCAAAATAATTTATACCTCCATAATTTTTTTATTGAAAGATAATTGGATAATTGCTTTAAAGAAGGATAATTGCTTTATAAATTTTCTGTCAAATCTCAATATGAATCAGCCATAGGTATATATATATATATATACCTATATATATATATTCTCTCCCTTTTGAACCT
>SJYH01002478.1:179131-190424 GCA_006408735.1 Sylvicapra grimmia
CATCTGGTATTTGATTTTTTGTAGTAAATTTAAAATTTTAATTCCTTACCTCTGCATGCAGTTAAACAAATGAAAGAAAGCATGGGTTTTTGATTGAGCTACAGCCTTTTTATTGTTCTTTTCAATTTAAAAAAAAAAAAAGAAGAAGAAAAAGCAGCCATCTGTTAGTGCCAGCTGCTAGAATGAAGAGAAGATAATGGAATTCCTGTATATGATAGCATTTTGTTTTTCTAGTAGAAGTTGTGACATTTTCAACAGTTGTCTTCAGGATACATCTGCTTCTCTAAGAAAACTGAAGCCAGTAGACGATAAAAAGGGTTGTCATCCTTGTATTAGCACAGTTCTTTGAAAACCTCCCTTGGAGATATGTAGAGTTTTAATTTAAAGTCTTTACAATGTTTTATAAATATGCTTTAAATACTGTAGAAAAATAGAAAATAAAAGATTTATATTTTGATGCTGTTGTTATTATAAGTCATGCTTGTTTAGCAAGCAGACATTTGTAAACACATTTATAGAACAGTTTCTTCTTTCCGTAATTTTAGAGGGATGATCAAGAACCCTGGGGAATTGTTTCCAAAATGTGTTGGAGGTTTGCAGGTTTTTTTACTTCTCTTTCAATTTTTATGGATGGAAATAATCATTCTAAAATTAGTAAAAACAATACGATGAAGTATCATTTTAATGCATGGAAAACTAGGATTAAATACTTTTAAACAGTGACTGGTAAAAGAATGGCAGCCATAAATCAAATGTGTGTGCATTTTTTCTTCTTTTAGCACAGAAGTTGCCCATTTCACATTATAGTCATGAAAAGAAAATTACCTTGAGGCAAAATTTCCTTCCTTAAAAATTGCTTTCAAAGAGTTTTCTACATTGTTTTGTAAATTTTTAACATGTTTAAAAGATCTTTTTCTTGGATGGAACTTTTTATTATAAGGAAGAAAGGAAAATAGAAGTTCTTGGTTCTTGTGGTTTGGGGCCCTTTTTGAGGTGGTTTATTTTTAAAAGTGTCTCTGAACATGAGAAATGACAATTAGTTCTGGGGAATCAAGAATATTAGGACATAAAACCCTCTGAACTGAACTAGACATGAAGAGAGGGCTTTCACTTAAGTAATGTTGCTAAATGTCTCTTCTCCATTCCGTGATTAGAATCTGAATAAAAAAGTCAGTCATCACCATTGAATATCAAAACTAAATTTATGGAATTATTTACTTTTTGTAAGTGACTTCCCATGTTTCCTTTTATTTCAGAGAATTATAGCACATACAAGAAAAGCACAGCAATGCTTTCCCCAGATAGGTAGAATATACAGAAAACCAGCATGAAGGAAATCTCTGTAAAATGAAGAAAGAGAAAAAATCAGCAAAGCTATCAAACGTAGGTAAATAGAAAGCAACACCTCCAAAGAATAAGGGGGAATTAAACTTTTCTGAAATATGTGTATCAAAGAAAAAGGAAATAAAAAAGATTCTACTTAAAATTCCAGATTCATATTTCCAACTTAAGAACCTGAATGTTCATTGCAGCACTGTTTATAATAGCCAGGGCATGGAAGCAACCTAGGTGTCCATCAGCAGATGAATGGATAAGAAAGCTGTGGTACATATACACAATGGAGTATTACTCAGCCATTAAAAAGAATACATTTGAATCCGTTCTAATGAGGTGGATGAAACTGGAGCTGATTATACAGAGTGAAATAAGCCAGAAAGAAAAACACNCCCACCACTTCTCACCTCTCTAGGACATCAAAGAGCACTGAGCTGAGCTCCTTATATTATACAGTAGCTTCCCACTGGCTGTTTAAGGATGGCCCTAGAGTCTGTCATACAGAAAAAAGTGAGTCAGAAATAAGAAAGCAAATATCACATATATAGGATATCCCACATGTTTGTTCTCTATCCCTGCCCTGCAAATACGTTTGGAAAACACTTATATGTCTATATATGGAATCTAGAAAAATGGTGAACCTAGTTTCAGGGAAGGAATAGAGAAGGGACATGTGGACATGGGATGGTGGGGGAAGTGATGTGTAGGACAAATTGGGAGAATAGCATTGACATATCTACACATCTTTTTTTTTTTTTTTTTTCTGGCCTTCTTAAACACCAATGTAGTAATGGGAAGGAATTTTTAAGGATTATCAATTATAATTATTATTTTCATTGAGAATATCTTTATCTAGCTGAAGGGAAAAGAAAACAAAAAAAGGAGCTTAATTTATAAATCAGAATTCTCATAAGTAATAAGGACCTGGCATCCGGAATCAAGACTAGACAGTAAAGAGCTTGGGGTGTGGGAGAAGGTCATTTAATTCTTGTTTACAATAAATTAAACCTATAATGGGTCAGGCTCCCTTGTAAAAGAACCTGAGGGAAAAAATCAGATGCTTTTAGTCTGTTTGAAGAATTACAGCAGAATAGTGAAAGGAAGAGGGACTAAAATTGTATTCTCATGTAAAATTTAGCATAAACGGCTTCACAGAGTTATCTTCTATTGAGGCAAGGGTGCCCATCTTTTTAGCTCTGTAAACAATACATTTAGAGGCTCAGAGAGTAAAGAATCCACCTGCAATGCAGGAGACCTGGGTTCAATCCCTGGGTAGGGAAGATCCCCTGGAGAAGGGAATGGCAAACCACTCCTGCATTCTTGCCTGGAGAATTCCATGAACAGAGGAGCCTAGCAGGCTGCAGTCCGTGGTTGGACAAGACTAAGACACTAACACTTTCATGTTCTCTTAAACNAGGCTCAGAGAGTAAAGAATCCACCTGCAATGCAGGAGACCTGGGTTCAATCCCTGGGTAGGGAAGATCCCCTGGAGAAGGGAATGGCAAACCACTCCTGCATTCTTGCCTGGAGAATTCCATGAACAGAGGAGCCTAGCAGGCTGCAGTCCGTGGTTGGACAAGACTAAGACACTAACACTTTCATGTTCTCTTAAACAGTACCTTAGACATATCCACAATTAATCAAAAGGAAACTTCACTTTTAATAAAATTCAAGTAGTCATCGGGCAGACAAGAGCAGAGAAATGTTCCAGAAAGAAATAAAAATGTGCAAAAGAACAAAGGTAAAAATGCCCATAGTGAATTTAGGACTGTAGAAATTACCTCAGAAATGTAATAATGCAATATTTACATATAAATTGTAGTTCTAGTTGGATAATGTTTGCTTTTAATTGCTTTGATAATTGTTATATACTTAATGTTTAAATGTAAAAATACAGAAACTTATATAACACTTCTGTTTTGCAAATGTTTTTCATTTAAGTCTTATTTTCAAACAGTTATAGAACTCACATGAATGAAAAAGATACTTTTTGTCTACTCTGCAATATTAAATAGTAATGCTTAACTTGAAAAGAGCAGAAAAATATATTGACAAAATAGATATGTAAAGGTTATCTGAAGGCCACTCTGACATATAGAATGTGTGGAGAAAAGGGAACCCTCTTACACTCTTGGTGGGAATGCAAACTAGTACAGCCATTATGGAGAACAGTGTGGAGATTCCTTAAAACTCTGGAAATAGAACTGCCTTATGACCCAGCAATCCCACTGCTGGGCATACACACTGAGGAAACCAGAATTAAAATAAACACATGTACCCCAGTGTTCATTGCAGCACTCTTTATAATAGCCAGGACATGGAAGCAACCTAGATGCCCATCAGCAGATGAATGGATAAGAAAGCTTTGGTACATATACACAATGGAGTATTACTGAGCCATCAAAAAGAATACATTTGAATCAGTTCTAATGAGATGGATGAAACTGGAGCCGATTATACAGTGTGAAATAGCCAGAAAGAAAAACACCAATACAGTATACTAACACATATAAACAGAATTTAGAAAGATGGTAACAATAACCCTGTATGCGAGACAGCAAAAGAGATACAGATGTATAGAACATTCTTTTGGACTCTGTGGGAGAGGGAGAAGGTGGGATGATTTGGGAGAATGACATTGAAACATGTATAATATCATATAAGAAACAAATCACCAGTCTAGGTTCGATGCAGGATACAAGATGCTTGGGGCTAGTGCACTGGGATGACCCAGAGGGATGTATGGGGAGGGAGGAAGGAGGGGTGTTCAGGATGGGGAACACGTGTATGCTGTGGTGGATTCATGTTGATGTATGGCAAAACCAATACAGTATTGTAAAGTAGTCTCCAATTAAAATGAATAAATTAAAAAATTTAAAAAAGGAAAAAAAATGCATTTAAAGGCTCAGATTTAAAGTTTGAAAGATTTTCTTAGGTATTTACCCCCAAAAATAAAAATCTAGGTTCACTGAAAAACCTGTATGTGATTGTGCATAGCTTTTTCATAACAGCTAAAAACTTGAAACAACCCAAATGCTTATTAACTTGTGGATACATAAACAAATTGTAATTTATCTGTAATGTAGAATAATAAANTGGGGAGATATTTTCCTATTTTATTGCAGATTTTTGTAGAAATCATGTGAACCTTAGCAACATCACTATATACCAGTTCCTGTTTTTAACTCATCTGAGTTTTTAACTCATCTGACCACCATATTATTGGTCTTGTTTGTCAAATAAAAATTTTTCAGTATAAACACATCTGTATGTCATTGTGCTGTCTTTGAATAAAATATAAAAGGGATTTCCATGCTTGATGTACTCAAACTTTTATTGTGTTTGATTACCATCCAATTAAAAAATGAACTGTAGAACAGTAAGATAAAAGCATGTTTAAGAAGTTTTTTCCCCCTTTTTGTCTTCTGTATTTGTTTCTTTCATGTGTACTTTTGATAATTTATTAGCCTATTCTCTGGAAGTCCAAGTATTTTTTAATAACGGAGAACTGAGGTCAGTTTAAAACTAGAATGATTTAAAATATAAACACTACTTAGCATCTTGTGCATAATTATATACACAGTAGGGTCCATATTGGGTTTGCCTGGTGACTCAGCTGTAAAGAATGTGCCTGCAGAGGCAGGAGACATGGCTTCAGTCCCTGGGTTGGGAAGATCCCCTGGAGAAGGAAATAGCCATCCATTCCAGTATTCTTGCCTGGGAAATCTCATGGGCAGAGGAGTCTGGTGGGCTACAGTGCATGGAGTCGCAAAGAGTAAGACATGACTGAGTAACTAGGCAACAACAAAACAGGGACCATATTGGTATTTATGCAGCATTCAATCTATTGGTAAACTGACTGTAGTTTATCAAGAGTTTGTATACCCTGATGTAATAATTCCTATTAAAATGAAAATGGGCTTCCCTTGTGGCTCAGCTGGTAAAGAATCCACCTGCAGTGTGAGAGACCTGGGTTTTGATCCCTGAGTTTGGAAGATCCTCTGGAGAATGGAAAGGCTACTGACTCCAGTATTCTGGCCTGGAGAATTCCATGACTGTATAGTCCATGGGATTGCAAAGAGTTGGACACAACTGAGTGACTTTCACTTTTACTTTCTTTCTTGATCTATTGATAAATTGACTATAGTTTATCAATAGTTTGTATACCCTGGTATATTAATTCCTATGAAAATGAAAATATGAATTAAAAATTGTTGATAATTTATGTAGTGGGTGTCAAATTGTGTTCTGTAGTACCCTGGAGTACTTTAGAATTATGGCAAATAAAATTGAAAGCTGAAATGAAAAAGCATTTATTTTTCAAAGAAAATGACTCTATGAGGCATAAGAAAAGAGCTGGAAAAGTCTATCAAGCCATGTGCTACAAATTCTGTAATAACCATTGCTAGAGACATAACTGTGTCACCCCTAAATTCCTATCTTGAAGGCCTTACGCTTACTGTGATGGTATTTGAGGAAGGGATCTTTGAGAGGTAATCAAATTGAGATGAGGTTATAAGGTGGGGTTCTCATGGTGAGATTAGTATTCTTTTAAGTGAAGACATCAAAAGACTTGTCTTTCTCTGTTTCACTATAACATGAAGATGTAGTGAAAAGACAGCCATCTATAACCCACAAAGAAAACTTTCATGAGACACCAACCATGTTGGCACTTTGCTCCTGAACTTCTGGCTTAATGAACTGGGAGAAAATGCATTTATGATATTTCTCTGGCATTATGATATTTTTTCTGGCAGCCTGAGCAAACTAAGACAACCATATTTAACAAATATCTTGCAGATACATCCCAGGGTTCGATCCCTGGGTCGGGAAGATCCCCTGAGAAGGAAATGGCAACCCACTTCAGTGTTGTTGCCTGGAAAATCCCATGGATGGAGGAGTCTGGCGGGCTGCAGTCCCATTGGGTGGCAAAGAGTCATATACAACTGAATGACTAACACACTGAAGGTAGAACATGAGCTGACAACATAGTTCAGGGAATTATCTAATAATATGCATCAGTGTTGAATTGGTTCAGCTATAACGGTAACCTATATTTTTTTTCTGGATATATTACATATCACTGTTACACTTAACTGCTTCATAATTCTCCATGATATGACTGTGCATACTCCGCATAATGACTGACTCTATTTGACTCCATTTTTCTGTTGCTGTGGATACTCCTGTACCATCAAGAGCCTTATGTATTTTCATTTATGGAACAGTGTGAAAATTTCTATGTGCTGTGTACTTGAATATGGAATTGTTGGTTTGTAGTACATTAATTTTGGAGAAGGCAGTGGCACCCCACTCCAGTACTCTTGCCTGGAATATCCCATGGATGGAGGAGCCTGGTAGGCTGCAGTCCATAGGGTCACTAAGAGTTGGACATGACTGAGCAACTTCACTTTCTTTTTTCACTTTCATGCATTGGAGAAAGAAATGGCAACCCACTCCAGTGTTCTTGCCTGGAGAATCCCAGGGATGGGGAAGCCTGGTGGACTGCTGTCTATGGGGTTGCAGAGTCGGACAGGACTGAAGTGACTTAGCAGCAGCAGCAGCAGTACATTAATTTATTTAAGGGCTTCTCTTGGTTCTCTGGAGAAGTTGCCAGTGGTAGGATTGTGGGCATTTTTTTGCACATCATCATCAACATTTAGTAGTATATATTTTCTAAGTTTTATTAATCCAATGGGTGTAACATGAAAGCAGATTTTTCTTTCAGTTTGAATTTCTTTCATTAAGAATCTGATCAGCTCTTGATTAGCTTTTGGAATTATATTTTAATACTACTTATTTATATATTATGTCAATTTATCTTTTAAGGTTACTGTCAGATTTTTGTTGATCTGTATAAATTGCCTGCATATTATATATAGTAATGAGTCCTTATTGACTTCATACACTGTAAGTGTGTTCTCCCTTTCTGTAATCTGCTTAGTATTAGCCATAGTGTTCTTAATTATATAAAAAAAGGGTTATTTCTCATTCTTGATCATTGATGTAAGTTCCTGTATTGTTTTCTAACAATCTTTTAATTTGACCTTGCACATACAGTGTGTATTATATAGTATACATTAATATAAGTGATCCTGTTTTATATTATTTTATGTATGAATCAATATCCCAATACTGTCTACAAAATAGCTTATCTCTTTGCAACCCCATGGACTATAGCCCTCCAGGCTCCTCTGTCAATGGAATTATCCAGGCAAGAGTACTGGAGTGGGTTGCTATTGCCTTCAGTGGACATGAAAGTTCAATAGAAGATATGCACTTTGAAGCATTAGTGGAATTTTGGCAAGTGGAGATAGACAGGAGATTATGTAATAGTGGACACTGTTATTGTCTCCCCAATATCCATTCAATACCAGGTGATTCGTCTAAGCCAATCATTATTTTCCATGTTTCAAAGATTAGTCTCAGTCACAGCCAGTTACAAGAGAAGGAAAATCTGGTGGTGGGATGGGATAAAGCTGATTTTGTGTGAGACTACTTCTTCCTGGTTAAAAAAAAAAAAAAATCATAGGTAGCACTGGTTCATGTCTAAGTGTGATGCTCAGAGTTACTGAAGTTATTTCACTACCAGTCTGAAGTCCAGGCCAGTGCCATGGTGTTTGAGTGGAGAGGCAGGCATCACTGACTAACCAAATCTTTGTTAGTTTTTATTGGAGTACAGTTGATTTACAATGTTGTGTTAATTTCAGGTATATAACAAAGTGAATTAGTTATACATATATAAACTTTTTTTATCCTCTTTCCATATATAGTTTATTACAGAGTATTGAGTAGAGTTCCAATTTAAGCTATTCTGGAGGTCAAGCTATCTCTGGAACTATCATACATGTATTTTATGAATTATTATACATGTACTTCATGAATTATCATACATGCACTTTATGAAGAAAAATGTGTGAGTCATTAAATTTAGATAATCAATGGAATAACAGTTCTATTATAAGGTAGAGAAATCTGTCACTTGGAAATACTGGGACTCAGAACTCAAGTCAGGAATAACACCACAAATTTAATTCTAACAGTTAAATAAAGGGATCAAAATATCTCCAACTAGTCTTTAAGGAGAAAATGCAATACAAAGAAGAGCAAGTGATGCCTGTATTTATTAAATAGGAAACAAACAGAAAAGCATTCCCACAAAGGGAAATTTACAATTGATTAGAGGAGACCTGGAAACTTTCAGTATTGCAGAAACAAGGAAGAAAGTATTAACAGAGCTATAGAACTGCAAAAATTATCCAAAGGAGGAAATGAACAAAATAGCAAAAGATTTTTTCCAGGGTATATTAGAGATTTTTGAAATAACTTGGATTCTGAATCCAATATATCCTTATGGGACAACACAAGGAAGAGAAGCATACTAGGAGACATATGAAGAAACATCTGAATGCTAGGAATTTTTTTTTTTTTTTAGCTTTCTAAGGAAAGCATGGCCATTTGATCTGTAAATAAGTAAAGACTTTCTTCCAGTGTCATATTTTGAATAGTGCCATAACATGCTACATCTTTATTGTCAAGCCGGGAGGTTAGAGCAATGACTGTTGACCTGTTCAAAGGACTTTCCCTGTTTCTCACTGAAAATTTCTTTTGGAATTTAGATTACCCTTCTGTTGTCAGAGGCATTAGGTAAAGACGTGCACTGCTGAGAGCAGCTTTGTGTTTTACCTTAACAGATGGTTGCTGTCGAGGCAGATTGAAATCAGCAATGTGCACTTGTTTTAGTAGGTTATTTTCATTTTAATTGTACACCGGAAACCTAATAAACAAAAATTCCCTCAGGCTAAATTGTCTTGTGCATGTGTGTGTGTGTGTTTAAAATTTTCTGGTGCCAAAAACTCTGGAACAAATACCAAATACCAAACAATAATGATATTGATATTAAGGTGGCTCGGGTGGTAAAGAATCTGCCTTCAATGCAGGAGACCCAGGTTTGATCCCTGGGTTGGAAAGATTCGCCAGAGAAGGGAATGATTACCCACTCCAGTATTCTTGCTTGGAGATACTAGGGACAGAGGAACCTGGCAGGCTAGAGTCCATGGGGCCCCCAAAAGTCAGACGTGACTGAGCAACTGACACTTTCAGTTTCACTTTTCATCAACTGTATATTGGGCCTCTCTGACGCCACAAGTAACTTTTGGTTAAGAGAAACTGAGAAACCAGGAAAAAAACTTTCCAGCTTATTTTATAGGTAGGAGATCAGCCGAACACCTTCATGGGTGAAATATAAAGAAAAAGTAAATGAAGAAATGATGCAGTTATGTCTCTAGCTTTTGAAGACATCATTTGTTGCCTAGCCTTCCAGGCAGTTATATGAATGTTTAGATTGTAGGTAGCATAGGATCCTTCAGTAAAAGGAGATTGTAGAGATGAACTTGGTTAAAGCTCTGTCTACTGCCCCATTTCTTTGTTCACTATGATGTAAAAATATGTTCAAGAATCTGAAGCGAAATATAAAAGAAATATATGTCCTTTTTTAGTCCAATTAATGATCTACTCTTCTAGATCTGTACTTAAAGATATGAATAAATCAACCTGCTAATAATAGGAAAAAAACATAAAGAATCTTACTGATATTCATCAGATATATTATTTTAATAGGAATCAGTGTTTCAGAGCTGAAAAAACCTGGGATATTTTTCCTAATTTTATACCTGGGCAAACAAGAATGTGAAATTCATGGACTGGCCTTCCAGTCTGACCTTAATTTTAATCCCAAATCCATTACATCTTGAGTCTTTGGGAAATTTAGCTAAAATTTACATTTATATATTTTGATCTAAAATTTGAGATAAGAATAACACTCATAAAATCAACATTGTTTTAATCAGTAAACAAAGCAAAATATATGTAAAGAACTTAGCTCGGCACTCAAATAGTTACTCTGTAAACACTGACATTTTTTTTTTTTCCTCAGTTCAGTTCAGTTCAGTCTCTCAGTCCTGTCTGACTCTTTGTAACCTCATGAATCGCAGCACGCTAGGCCTCTCTGTCCATCACCAACTCCCAGAGTTCACCCAGTCTCACATCCATTGAGTTGGTGATGCCATCCAGCCATCTCATCCTCTGCCGTCCCCTAAAGGAGATCAGTCCTGGGTGTTCTTTGGAAGGTCTGATATTGAAACTGAAGCTTCAATACTTTGGCCACCTGATGTGATGAGTTGACTCATTGGAAAAGACCCTGATGCTGGGAGGGATTGGGGGCAGGAGGAGAAGGGGATGACAGAGGATGAGATGACTGGATGGCATCACCGACTTGATGCACATGAGTTTGAGTAGACTCCGGGAGTTGGTGATGGATGAGAAGGTCTGGTGTGGGGCAATTCATGGGGTTACAAAGAGTCAGACATGACTGAGTGACTGAACTGAACTGAAGTGGGAGTGGTAGAGGTTGATTGTGTGTGTAAAGCATATGTCAGTGGGATGCTGAGTAAAATCCACTTATTCACATCAACATTTATCTAGTATAATTTGGAATTATTGTTGTTCACTTGCTAATTCCAATGGACTGCAGCACACCAGGTTTCCGTATCCTTCTCTATCTCCCAGAGTTTGCTCAAACTCATGTCCATTAAGTCAGTGATGCCATCCAACCATCTTATCTTCTGTCCCCCCCTTCTCCTCCTGCCCTCAGTCTTTCCCAGTATCAGGGTCTTTTCCGTTGCATCAGCTCTTCACATCAGAGGGCCAAAGTGTTGAGAGAGTCATTTCCTAGGCAGGTTGATAAGAAGTCTAGGGGTTCCCAAGGAGAGAGGGGTCTGGAATTCTCAAGAAGGAAGAAAGGACAAACTTTTTTTTCTTCTCTACATTCCTTAGGATTATATAACAACAAGGTATTCTGCCTGAGGACAGTCTCTGGATTAAACCTTCTGGCTAATTCTGTAAATTATTGGAGTAGACCTGCTCTTTACAAGGATTATATAACAAAAATGTATTCTGC
>SJYH01002478.1:246437-264628 GCA_006408735.1 Sylvicapra grimmia
TAAGATTTTATCTGATGATGCTTTAATTCAGAGAGGCTCTTAAAAAGAGAAAAACCCTCTTAGACTGATTTCCTGATAGTTTAACATTTATGTTTGCTTTCTAATGTCTGTTTATCTAAAAAAAAGATTTACTTTTCCCCAAATTTATACATTGATGAAAGTAAATAACCCGAGAAATATGTCTTCTGTGCTAACTTTAAGAAAAAATAATTTTATGAAATCAAGATGGCAGAGGAGTAGGTGGACATGGAGTACATCTCTCTCCATGGATACATCAGGAATATAACTTCAGACACAGAAGTGCATGCAGAACACTAGCTGAGAGTGGACAGAAGTACCTGACCAGTGGAAAAGAATATATAGAACCACACAAAACTCAGTAGGACAAAGGAACTAGGGGGCAAAACAGGAGTGTTAGTACTACTGGACCTGCCCTTGGTGGGTGGGGGAACTGAAGCAGGGATCCTATCACCACATCAGGGCAATTGTCTGAGTCAGAGGAGAAACATTTAAGGCTGAGATTGAAACAGCTGATCTGTGGCAGCCTAAATGGAATGAGAATCAGATAGTCCTTGCCACAGCCACATATAACCTCGATAGGGAGGCAGGTCTCCTAGAAGGTGCAGCGGCTGGGAGCTGGAGTTTGATTGTGGAGCAATCCCAGGGCGAAGGCTGCTGTTGACTGTGGAGAGATGGATATAAGGGATGTGAGGGAGGAGATTGTGGTGAGGAATGCCAGGCAGACATGGAATCAAGGCAATACTGCTGAGTCACACATTTGGGGTAGAGCCATCACCATAGCCTCTCTCCCCACACACCAGCGTCTGCCCCTGAACAATAGAGAGGCTGGCCAATCAAACACCTGACACATTGAACTACAGAGTAGGACCCCAACCAGGGTGCCCCTTTAAGTGCCTGATGCACCAATTTACTGAGTAGGACCCCAACCAGGGGGGCCACTCTATGTGCCTGATGTACTGAACAACAAAGGAGGACCCCAGGCAAAGGAGCCCACTAAGTGTCTCAACAGGAGGAGCTATGGGGAAAGACTGGCCAAAGAAGCCTTTTGATCACCACCTACAAGAGGCTTGGAAAAAGACTCTGATAGGGCCATAACTCCTGTTGTGGAGGCAGTCCGTGTCCCTGCACAATTGGCACCACTGGGCCAATCAGCTGCACCACCTTCATGCTCAACCCTCACTGGGGCAGAGGTGCCACAGGCAAAAAAAGCCTTGTGTCTATGCATGCAGGGTTGTTTTGGTTGTCTCCAACTTTGCAACCCTGTGGACTGTGGCCTGCCAGGCTTCTCTGTCAGGAGGGTTCTCTAGGTAAGAATAATGGAGCGTACTGGCCAATACTACTTGCCATACCCTTCTAGAGCACTATATTTACTGATGTCCTAGCTGCCAACTCCTCTGAGTACCTGGTGCTGCCAGAACCCCTGCAACCCAAGCAGCTGCCCCACCTCCATACTTAGTGCTCACTTAGGGTAGATCCAAGTCCTCCAGAGCAGCCTTAAGAGCAAACCCCAGTGGATGACCCACATGCAGAGGTGGAAATAAAACCACAATTTAAGCCCAGGGGCAGTGTGGCTAAGGAAGAAGACCCAAAATCTTCCCACCAGCTGTACAAGCTGCAGATTAAATCCACATGATCAACTAGGCAGATTCTATGTCTATGGAATATATAAAAGGACAAGAGCACCCACAAAAGAAAATGCACTAGTTCTGATAGCTGTGGACATTTGAGCCTAGAAAACTCAGGAGTAGGACCAAATTAGAATCTGAGCTGTCCCCACAGCAGGTCCAGAGACCAGAACAGTGTTGGAGGACATCCTAGGGAGGCGAGGTGGACCGTGACTCCCAGCGAGGGAAAGGACTCTGACAGCAGTGACTCAAACAAAATTTATTATTATTCTTAGGTTTTGACTTCTTCTATGGATTTTTTTCTTCTTTTTTCCTCCCCCCGACCCCCACTGTAGTTTTTTTATTTTATTGGCACTATGAAATCTAATTAGGCTTTGAGTTTTTTTTTTTTTTCTCCAGTCACACTTTTTATTGTTGGCATAAACCTCTGCCAACAATAATTGGATTGGACTTTTGCCATTCTGTGGAATTTCCCTTTTTCTTTCCTCTCCCCCCTCCCTTTTTTTTTCTTTCTTCTTCCTTTTTTCTTCTTTTTTTAAAAAGTCCTAATTTCTAGTTTTAAGGTATTATGATTTTTCTACATTTATTCCTTTGTTTGCTTTTCCTGCTATTCTTTTCCCCTTGCAGTTAATCTTTAATGTATATAAATCTTCTTTACCTACCTCTATTTAACTTTGCATATTAATTTTCTTTCCTTTCCTGTCAACATATTTCTTCGTTTTCTTTTCATTGCTTTATCCCCAACTTGGCACCTTCCTTTGGATTTGTTTTCTAGTTTGTGCTTTAGTTAGTTTTACCCTTAACTGGTAGATATAATTTTTGGTTTCCTTTATTTGCCAGGTCAATCTATTATACTTTATTTTTGTCAGACTGTTTTGATTTTCCAAATAGGTGTATATGTATATGTGTATATTCCACTATTTTAATCATTATTTGCCTGATTTTGTAATTGCCATTTGTATGGGATTCATCTTTGGTTTTTGGGTATTTGTATTAATTTCACTTAATGCCATAACAAACCTCTTGTGGAATCTTCATTCCTGACCAGAGATCAAGCTCTGAGCCTTTAGAGTGGGACCACGGACTCCAAGACCCTAGACTACCAGGGAACTAACCTTAGGGAGTATCAAATAGTGAGAACTCACACAAAGGAAACCACCTGAATGCAAGACCTGGCATCCCCCAACCACCAGTAGCACCCTGTGCAGGATGCCTCATCTAAACAGCAAATAAAACAAAATTACAAACCCAGTCATCAATAGACAGGATTACCACTTCAATCAGCCTTGTCCATCAGAGGAAAAACCAGCAAAGAAAATAGCACAAATCTTACCCTATATGAAGCTTACACAAACTACTGGACCAACCTTAGGAAAGGAGAAACCAAAAGGAAGAAAGAATTCAGCCTTGACACCTGGGAAAAGGAGACCTCAAACACAATAAGTTAAAAAAAAATAATAATGAAAANAGGAAACCATTTGAATACAAGATCCAGCATCACCAACTACCAGTAGCACCCTGTGCAGGATGTCTCATCTAACTAACAAACAAAACAAAAATACAGACACAATTATCAGCGGACAGGATTACCACCTCAATCAACCTTGCCCTTCAGTGGAAAAACAAAGAAAGAAAGAAATCTTAGCACAAATCTTACCCTATACAAAGCTTACACAAACCACTGGATCAACCTTAGGATGGCAGAAACAAAAAGGAAGAAATGATTCAACTTTTAAGCCTGGGAAAGGTAGACCTCAAACACACACAAAATATAATGCAAAGGCAGAGAAATACTAAACAGATGAAAGAACAAACTAGAAAAACAGAAATCCAAATAAATGAAGAGGAAATAGGCAAACTACCTGAAAAATAATTCAGAATAATGATAGTAAAGATGATCAAAAACCTTGAAAACAAAATGGAGAAAATGCAAGAATCAATTAGCAAAGACTTAGAAGAATTAAAGAATAAAATACAGAGACAAGCAATACAATTACTGAAGTTAAAAATACTCTAGAAAGAATGAATAGCAGAATATCTGAAGCAGAAGAATGAATCACTGAGCTGGAAGATAAAATGGTGGAAATAACTTCTGAAGAGCAGAATAAAGTAAAAAGAATGAAAAAAAAAAAAAAGGATAGTCTCAGAGACCTCTGGGACAATATCAAATGCACCAACATTTGAATTATAGGGGTTCCAGAAGAAGAGAAAAAGAAAGGATATGAGAAAAATTTTAAAGAGATTATAGTTGAAAATTTTCCCAACATGGAGAAGGAAATAGTCAAGTCCAAGAGGCACAAAAAGTCCCATGCAGGATATATCCAAGGAGAAACAGGCCAAGACGAACACTAATCAAACTAACAAAGACTAAACACAAAGAAAGAATATAAAAAAGCAGCAAAGGGAAAAGCAACAAGTAACATACAAGGAAAACCCCGTACGTTTCACAGCTGATCCATCATTAGAAACTCTGCAGGCCAGAAGGGAATGGCAGGATACATTTAAAGTACTGAAAAGGAAAAATCTACAATCAAGATTACTGTATCCAGCAAGGATCTCACTCAAAATTGATGGAGAAATAAAAAGCTTTTCAGACAAGCAAAAGTTAAGAGACTTCAGTACCACCAAACCAGCTTTACAAGAAATGTTAAAGGGATTTATATAGTCAAGAAATACAAGAGGAAAAAAAAAAAAAAAAGAGAGATCTACAAAATCAACCCCAAACAATTAAGAAAATGGCAAGGGAACATATATATCAATAATTACTTTAAATGTAAATGGATTAAATGCTCCAACCAAAAGAAACAGACTGGCTGAATGTATACAATGACAAGAACCATATATATACTGTCTACAAGAAACCCACTTCAGACCTCAAGACACATGTAGACTGAAAGTGAGATGATGGAAAAATATATTCCACGCAAATGGGAAGCAAAAGAAAGCTGGAGTAGCAACCCTCATATCACAGAAAATAGACCTTAAAATAAAGAAAATTAAAGGACATTAGGAATGACACTACATAATGATCAAGGGATCAATCCAAGAGGAAGACATAACAATTGTAAATATCTATGGACCCAACATAGGAGTACCTCAACACATAAGAAAAACACTAACAGACATAAAGGGAGAAACTGACAGTACACAATAATAGTAGGAGACTTTAACACCTCACTCACAGCAATGGACATATCATCAAAACAGAAAATTAATAAGAAAACACAAATCATAAATGACACATTAGATGCAGCGGATCTCATTGATATCTTCAGGACATTCCATCCAAATGCAGAATACACCTTCTTCTGAAGTACATGAAACATTCTCCAGGATAGACTACATCTTGGGTCACAAATCAAACCTCACTAAATTTAAGAAAATTGAAATCATATCAAGCATCTTCTCCGACTACAGCGCTATGAGACTAGACATCAATTACAAGAAAAAAACACAAACACATGGTGATTAAACAGTATGTTTCTAAATAATCAACAGGTTACTAAAGAAATCAAAAGGGAAATTAAAAATTTCTAGAAACAAGTGACAATGAAAACATGACAACTCAAAACCTATGAGATGCAGCAAAAGCAGTTCTAAAAGGAAAGTTTATAGCAATATAATCATACCTCAAGGAAGAAGAAAAACATCAAATAGAAAGCTTAACTTTACACCTAAAACAACTGGGAAAAGAAGAACAAAAAACCCCAAAATTAGTAGAAGGAAATAAATCATAAAGATCTGAGCAGAAATAAATGAAAAAGAAATGAAAGAAACAGTAGGAAACATTAATAAAACTAAAAGCTGGTTCTTTGAGAAGATAAAGAAAACGCAAACCTTTAGCCAGACTCGTCAAGAGAAAAAGAAGAATCAAATCAACAAAATTATAAATGAAAAAGGAGAGGTTACAACAGACTGTTCATAAATGCAAAGGATTATGAGAGGCTATTATGAACAACTATATGGCAATAAAATGGATAATCTGGAAGAAATGGACAGATTCTTAGAAAAGTTCAATCTTCCAAGACTGAACAGGATGAAATAGAAATTGTGAACAACCCAATTCAGTTCAGTTCAGTCTCTCAGTCATGTCTGACTCTTTGCAACCCCATTAAACACAGTATGCCAGGCCTCCCTGTCCATCAGCAACACCCAGAGTCCACCCAAACCCATGTCCATTGTGTCAGTGATGCCATCCACCATCTCATCCTCTGTTGTCCCCTTCTCCTCCTGCCCTCAATCTTTCAGGATCTTTTAAATAAGTCAGCTCTCGGCATCAGGTGGCCAAACAACCAAATTCAGTTCAGTTCAGTCGCTCAATTGTGTCCGACTCTGCGACCCCATGAATTGCAGCACGCCAGGCCTCCCTGTCTATCACCAACTCCCAGAGTTCACTCAGACTCGCTTCCATCGAGTCAGTGATGCCATCCAGCCATCTAATCCTCTGTTGTCCCCTTCTCCTGCCTCCAATCCCTCCCAGCATCAATCTCCTTCAGAATGGACTGGTTGGATCTCCTTGCAGTCCAAAGAACTCTCAAGGGTCTTCTCCAACACCACAATTCAAAAGCATCAATTCTTCAGCACTCAGCCTTCTTCACAGTCCAACTCTCACATCCATACGTGACCACAGGAAAAACCATAGCCTTGACTAGACGGACCTTAGTCGGCAAAGTGATGTCTCTGCTTTTGAATATGCTCGCTAGGTTGGTCATAACTTTTCTTCCAAGGAGTAAGCGTCTTTTAATTTCATGGTTGCAATCACCATCTGCAGTGACTTTGGAGCCCCCAAAAATAAAGTCTGACACTGTTTCCCCTGTTTCTCCATCTATTTCCCATGGAATGATGGGACCGGATGCCACGATCTTCATTTTCTGAATGTTGAGCTTTAAGGCAACTTTTTCACTCTCCTCTTTTACTTTCATCAAGAGGCTTTTGAGTTCCTCTTCACTTTCTGCCATAAGGGTGGTGTCATCTGCATATCTGAGGTTATTGATATTTCTCCCGGCAATCTTGATTCCAGCTTGTGATTCTTCCAGTCCAGCGTTTCTCATGATGTACTCTGCATAGAAGTTAAATAAGCAGGGTGACAATATACAGCCTTGATGGACTCCTTTTCTTATTTGGAACCAGTCTGTTGTTCCATGTCCAGTTCTAACTGTTGCTTCCTGACCTGCATACAGATTTGTCAAGAGGCAGGTCAGGTGGTCTGGGATTCCCATCTCTTTCAGAATTTTCCACAGTTTATTGTGATCCACACAGTCAAAGGCTTTGGCATAGTCAATAAAGAAGAAATAGATGTTTTTCTGGAACTCTCTTGCTTTTTCCATGATCCAGCGGATGTTGGCAATTTGATCTCTGGTTCCTCTGCCTTTTCTAAAGCCAGCTTGAACATCAGGGAGTTCACGGTTCACGTATTGCTGAAACCTGGCTTGGAGGATTTTGAGCATTACTTTACTAGCATGTGAGATGAGTGCAATTGTGTGGTAGTTGGAGCATTCTTTTGCATTGCCTTTCTTTGGGATTGGAATGAAAACGGACCTTTTCCAGTCCTGTGGCCACTGCTGAGTTTTCCAAATTTGCTGGTAGATTGAGTGCAGCACTTTCACAGCATCATCTTTCAAGGTGATGCTTTTTCTATATAATTGACTATATACTAAAAAATCTAGAATAATTTAACTAATGTGTCACATTTTATATACTATGAACATACTCATTAAAAGTAACCTCTGTGTAAAAATGTTTATGTCCCTGAAAACTAATCTCAATTAAAATATTAAACCAGAACAGATTCAAGAATATTTATACCTTCTTTGGGATATCCTGTTGAATGAGAAAGAAATAGGATTACCTCTGGAATGTGCACACCGTGAATATACTCATAGAAGTCTGTTATTTTAGTGTTTGTCTTATAAAGGGCAAACAAAAGGAAGGCCTACTGAGAATCTCTGTTGTTAGGTCTCTAATGCTTGGTTGCAAAGCTCCAGGACCATGGACGTCACTGGCAGTGTTGCCTTACTAACCCCAGCCTGTAATGCTTTCATCCACTAGACTAGTGTCTCCACGGCCCCTCCCTGGTTCTCTTCACAGCCAGTCCATTCTCAAGCTTGGCCTCAAGCAATCCTTCCTGACCCCACTGGTCTCTCCTCTTGGCTATCTGGGAATGGCTCTGAAGTACTCTCTTGTTTTGCAAAGGATGGGGATGTTTCTCTGTAGACTGTTCCAGAAGACTGTGGATACCATAGACCTCTGTGATGGCTTACCAGAGATTCTTCCATCTCACAGAGCTGGGATGGATCACAGACCCTCTCCTCCAGCGCCTCAGAACCAATTCAATATATATTTGAAGAATTAAATTAAAGCTGAAACCACTGGCAAATTTGTAATTTAATTTAAAACTGCAGCTGTCCCAGAGAGAAAAAAAATAAAATAAAGACTTTTTAGCACTTTCAAGTCCCATCATTCTTTTCCTATGCGACCAATCATGGCTAGAGAGACCTCCTAAAGAGTGCCTCAGGGACTGCTTCGGAGGGGTTACAGCCCCTGGCCAGCAGTGCCAAGTCACTGAAGCTTTCTTTCCAGGTGTTCATACAGAGCCTGGTCTCCAACAGTATGTCAGAGAATAGTGCTCTCGGATTAAATTTTTAACTTGGCAATTAAGCAAGATAAAACCCTTGCATTACAGAAATAAAGCGCAGAGTGAAACATGTGACTTCCTAATGAAATGAGCCAGCCTCCACACCTCTCCCTTCTCTGAGAAGCTTGGGACAAACCCTGCCTAAACTTGATGGCTCTTCTATTATGTATCCTGTGTGTATTTTCTAAAATCAGCTAGATGCAGGCTAGTATCTCACACCTGCCTGGAAGTGTCCCCATGTCATTTCCCACGTGTGGATTTTGTGTTTAGAAGAAAATCCTTCACGAGCTTGGGCTTTCAATGTCCTTCTCTTTTATTTCTCACAGCACTTAGTTGATTGCCTACTGAGTAGATGGTCAGAAACTGCTTGTTAATCAGATTTCTCGCAGGCCCCAGCTACACTTGGGGTGGGTACTTGGTAAGTATTATTGACTGCCTCCCTGACTTTTGAGGCTAATTATTCTTTTATATCCCATGGTAGAGCTCGACCACATCCTGTGAAGCTATCACCTTGATGTAAGAATGTACATCTTCAGGCGTTCTGCTGCTGCTGCTGCTAAGTCGCTTCAGTCGTGTCTGACTCTGTGCGACCCCATAGACGGCAGCCCAGTAGGATCCCCCGTCCCTGGGATTCTCCAGGCAAGAGTTCCAGCACATATCAAAGAGACAACTGAAACATGGAGGTCTTGCAAATATGAATTTATTATACTGTTTGCTTTATGTTTGAAGGTAGGAGCCACAGATCACCTGATGTGCAACAATAACACTATTATTAATAATAATGTGTCAGTCACACCGTAGGGTTTCCATAAATATCTGATGTTTCACTGGGTTTAAAATTCACTGTGCCTTCTGTCATATTTATGTATGTGTGAGTGTTTGTAAATACCCAGTATAGCATCTCTTTGCTGTTGTTGGCTTCTTAAAAGGCAAGACTAAGAACAGACCTAATTCAAATATGAGGTTAAGATCTCAACTGAAATGTTTTACGTTGTTTTGCATATACTGGTGATTGGGCTAGATTCGTGATATTGTAAGTAGTATTTTCTATTTCTCTACCACTTTTATAAGAAACATAATTATATAACTTATGACACTACCTAAAACTGAATTATGTGTCTTCTTGAATTTAATGGACCCATGATGTCATTATCGGGTTACATAGTCTGTGTCTGTTTAGCAGGGACCCAACAGCCTTCAATCTAGTCAATACATGCAACTAAAAATCTGTATTATAATGCATTTTTAAAACACTTAAATATTCTCTGTATAGAGCTCCATGTTTTTAAAACAGGGTTACATTTGACGTGTGTGCTGTGTTACAGTAGTTGGATAGCTTTTTGAGAACGCTCTCTCTCAACCTCATAGACTGTGGAATCTCTGAGACTTGGGGACACTCTGCTGACTTGGCTGGGAGAACGATCTTGCCTATTCAGTTTTTGCCACTGCCTTTGGCACCTAGAAGCCTACTTCCTTTTCCCCTCCCGGGTTTCTGTATAATAAGTGCGTCTGGGTTTCTGTTGCACGGAACGTCCCAGGGCGAGAGACTCTGGGGCAGTCAAACAAAGGCAGGATTTCATTCACCTGGCACGCTGACCCCTTGGATCCTGGCTGGAAACGGGCACTGGGGCCCAAGGGCTGAAGCAGCGCCTTACATAAGCCCCAGGGCTAGCCGCTGCTGCCTGCCCGACCAGCGGCAAGGGAGCGCTTCTCCCCCAGTGGCACAGGGATTTCTTGTTGGCCAACATGCTGTTTCATAATTAAAAAATCCACCGTCTTGTGCAGATACGCTCCTCGATGATGTCCACACATACTGGTATCTTGGCTAAAACGAGAGAGGGAAATTTGCATGTTAATAGAATAATCTAATTAACTTTTGGCAAAACGCCCTTAATAATCTTCTTACTTTTTCCCTCTTCCTCTATTGCCCAGCTGTGCCATGGTTAAAATAGCAACAGGTCAGGCTTCCTAAGACGGCCCTGGCTCCATATCCTGTCCTGTGGACACCTTCACGGCATTCACAGGTGACCCCTGAGAACTAGAGTCCTGTGAGCCCAGCTGAGAGTGACTGCAGAGCCTCAGTCCTTGTACCTGAGAAAAGAAAGGGGGATTCCCAGTGATTCTTCCCATTACTAGTCCTTTGGATTGTGTGGCCATATCCCCCATGGGGATCTTCCAGCCCAGCAGCCTCCTGGGTGGTTGTCTGTGTAAGGCATGTCTCTGAAGGCTTTCTGGAAGGATGGTGTCCATCTCCACTCTTGGGAACAACTTTATGGTTCATGAGCAAGTGAGGGCTAAAGACCTCCTCCTGCCCCTGTGGAGGGCATGGGACTGCATCAGCTAAGTCCTCCCAGTAGCTTTCCCATGCTGGACTCTAGCACTCTTTGCTTCCCAGAAACTGTAAGACTACTTTTTTCTTTTACCTAATTTAGGGTTATCAGTTTTTTTTTTTTTTTAACCAGGCAGAGTGATAAATCAGCCCTCTAAGAGGGCTGGTTCTTGAAAGCCATATAAGCAAAAAAAAAAATAGCAGTATGAAATGTTTTCAATTTCATAACAAAATACTCTATTCCTAAGTGGCCTGCTGCTTTTTAACTTTGGCTGTTGTCTCGAGGCTGCTGCAGTGTGTATATCTAATTTTGACACCTAGACTCTAACTTCCCAGGTGGAAAACTCGGTCTTCTGGTTTCACCTGCTTCTGTGGACTAAACTGTTCAGCCTGACCAACACTGATGCCTCCTTCATCAAGCAGGTCCGTTGGTTCAGAGCTCTTCTCCCAGCCGATAGGCAGCCTTGTGAACTTGACCTTTAGCTTCAAGTTTAGTTTTGCTTAAACTTCCCATTTTCTGTTCCTGATTTGGGAATGGACACTGAAGTCAAGAGTGGGTGACATGGTGACCTATTTTCTAAGAAGTCGGCTCTTCCTCAGTGGGGAATTAAGGTGGAAAACAGAACCAACGGATCCAAATTGGAAACCCAAAGAGGTCACGTGCATCTGTCACGCTGGCAGAAGATTCAGCAGGACTCTGTCACTGGCGTCCATTCACACTTCACAGGCCTTTAATGTATTAGCAGATCAGTGAAAAAAAAAAAAAAAAGTAGCTGTGCCGTGTAGAGAGGAGAGCCATCGCTTGTTTTGCTTATTTTCACAGTTAGTTTCCAAGGAGGGTGGCTCAGATTCCCTCTCACCACTAGTGGGGTGTGTGTGGGGGAGGAGGAGACTGGAACCCCAAGAGGCTGCTATCTCATTAGTGGACCTCGAGTCCATACAGACGTGCAGAGTAAAGTCCGCTCCCTCTCTGGATAAGAAATAACGGAGATCTTCTCAGGCCACCGGGAGGAGGTGCCGTCTAAAAATAAGAAGACTTTGAAGGGGAATGTTGCAGCTGGGCCAAGACTCATGAACTCAAGGACAGACTTGTGCAGTCACCAAACGCTCTTTGGGGATTCTAATGTTACCCATCTTGAGAGCAGTGGTGACCCACTGTTTGCACAGTCCCAGCCCTGGTCGTATTTTTGACTGTCTTCATCGCGGCCTCTCGCAGGCCTGGCTGTTCTCTCCATATTCCCGCCTTCTGTCTCTCCTTCAGCAGAGGGTGTCAGCTAACATAGAAATCACAGTTACCTCTTTGGGAACTGGGGAGTGTGGGCGAAAACTCATTTCCTCGGGCAAACAGAGAAGTTTGGGAGGGGAGGGACTATGGAATTTGGTTGAGGAAAAAGAAAGAAAATAAGTTTATTCTTGTCCCTTGGGAGCTAAATTTGACAAACGCCCGACTTAATAAGGAAACCCAAGCCTCCCAATACTCAATATTATGTATATAAAAGGGAATAACAGCGTCTCAGGAAAGAGCCACCAGGGCTTTCATGAAAACTTTGAATGGTTGTCGGTTTAGGACAACTGGACTCTTCTTGCTTTAATGTTTTTTTATATCTGCTTGTGCCAGTGGGCTCCTCATAAAGGGAAGGGTTTGGAAAGCAGTAAGTGTTCCTCCTTTCCCCATCTTATCAGCACATGTATTTGTGATCTAGGACCCCAGAGATAACAGACACCACTAAATTAAGTGAACACCTTCCTAAGAAATCCAAAAATATCCAGCAAAATGTACAGAACAGCTGTTTAATCTGTTACTTCCTCATGTAGCTTCTAGGTAATGAGATCAGTTGTGTTCTAAGGGCAATTAGCAGGACTCAGCATCCTAGGCGTTGTGAGTAAATAGGTCTGTGTCCTCAACAGAGCAAAATCCCACAATGGGAACGGAAATGATAAGGAGAGATCATGTACATCAGGGGCTGTGGACAGTTTCCCATCTTTCTTCTGCTCTTTGCTCTCCAAAATTAGGTTAAACAAACAAACAAACAAAAAAAACACAATCAACAACTTGGCCAGAATTCATAATAAGTATAGGACCATTTTTTTTTGGGTGGGGGGTATGACCCCAAGGAACGTGCTCACAAGTAAAGCATTAATCCAGTTCAGCACAGATAAGCACATTGTAGCATTCTGACTATCAATTTTTCCTTGACTGCTTGGAGAATAATGCATCTCAGTGCCTGTTACACCATAATGACAATAACTTGCATNATTCCTAGAATGTCGACGTTCACCCTTGTCATCTCTTGTTTGACCACTTCCAATTTGCCTTGATTCATGGACCTGACATTCCAGGTTCAGTAAAGCATTAATCCAGTTCAGCACAGATAAGCACATTGTAGCATTCTATCAGTTTTTCCTTGACTGCTTGGAGAATAATGCATCTCAGTACCTGTTACACCATAATGACAATAACTTGCGTAAGTACAAGGTTTCCATTTATTAAGTGCTTTCTCATTCATTACCTTGTTTAGAACCTCACGGCAACTTTTTGAAATAGACACTGAATATTTCCTTAGTCACGTTCTTTTAAATGAGCAGATTGAAGTGTCTGAAACTAGACTGACTTGCCAAACACCTTGCAGATGGAGTATAGCAGAGTCGGGCCCAGAGTCCAGGCCTCTTTACCCCTAGCCCAGTGACCCTGTAAGCTCTTCAGAGTACCAGTGCTTAAGTGGAGGAGGATGTATCTGAATCCTCTAGGGAAGTGTATAACATGGCTTCTCCCAGTTCCAAGGGGCAGAAAACTCGGTTCAGTTTCTCTTAAGGAAAAAGATAGGATTCTTTGTTTGTATAAATAAGGGGTCTGGGAGGACTGGTTGGCATGGCTAGATCCAAATCCATAAATATTTTGTAACAAACAAGTTATGTCAAACATTGTCACATCTCTAGGCAATCTTTCCTTCTCTGTGTGTTTAATTCTTAGGCAAGCTCTCTGTTTGTAGCATAAAGATGGACAACAGCAGCTTTCAGCCTTACAATCTTCCAGTTAAGTGATATCATGATATCAGCTAAAGCAAGTCACTTTTTTTCTAATAGTTTCAACCCAAATCCTGAGATTGAGTTTGTCTTTTCTTTAAAATTTTTTTTTGAAATTATTATTTTAAAGATTTTTTTAATTTGAACCACTTTTAGCCTTTATTGAATTTGTTATGATGTTGCTTCTGTGTTTTATGTTTTTGTTTTTTGGCCATGAGGGACATGGGACCTTAGCTGTCTGACCAGGGATTGAACCTATAACCCCTGCATTGAAAAGCGAAGTCTTAACTGCTGGACTTTTTCACTGGCATGGTTTTGATCATGTGCCAGAAAATGTGATATCTGATGGCAGGACTGGTTCATGGGTTTTCCATCCAAACAAGATTGGGGCGACTCTAATGGCATATATCCGGAGTGAAGGACTGGTGGTTTCTCAAAGGAAGGTCAAGGTGCTATTATCAGAGAAGGAGAGAATAGATGCTTAGCAAGATAAAAAACAAACGAACCCAAAGTCCTTTAGAAGGGGTGTCTTCAACTTACATATGAGTTGACCCACCCTGCTTACGAGTCTGGAGGAACATGTGGGGGTGTGTATTTTGAATAAGCAACATAGATAGTTCTGACATCCTTTCCTCTGCTTTTCTGACAACTAATACCCTCTATCTTGATGTTTATCATTTAACTAGAATATTTGTTTCCTTCTATTCCCCATTCTGGGCTTCAGTTTAGTTCAGTCACTCAGTCGTGTCCGACTCTGCAACCGCATCAGTTGCAGCACTCCAGGCCTCCCTGTCCATCACCAACTCCCAGAGTCCACCCAAACCCATGTCCATTGAGTCAATGATGCCATCCAACCATCTCATCCTCTGTCATCCCCTTCTCCTCCTGCTCTCAACCTTTCCCAGCATCAGGGTCTTTTCAAATGAGTCAGCTCTTTGCATCAGGTGGCCAAAATACTGGAGTTTCAGCTTCAGCATCAGTCCTTCCAATGAACACCCAAGACTGATCTCCTTTAGGATGGACTGGTTGGATCTCCTTGCAGTCCAAGGGACTCTCAAGAGTCTTCTCCAGCACTACAATTCGAAAGCATCAATTCTTCAGCACTCAGCCTTCTTTTTCAGTCAGTTCTAGGCCTTTACAATGAAGGTAAACCACTTTTTCCTAACATGGACTCATTTCTGGGAATGTTTTAGATCCCAGGAACTTCATTCTCAAAGACAGTGTAATCTACTCTTGAAAAATAAGACATTAAAACAACATTTCGTTGTTGTTGTTCAGTTGCTAAGCCATGTCCAACTCTGCAACACCATGGACTGTGGCATGGCAGGCTTCCTTGTCCTCCACTATCTCCCAGGGTTTGCACAAATTTATGTCCATTGAGTCAGTAATACTATGAAACCATCTCATCGTCTGCCACCTTCTTTATCTTTTTGCCCTCAATCTTTCCCAGCATCAAGGTCTTTTCCAATAAGTCAGTTCTTTGCATCAGGTGGCCAAAGTATTGGAGTTTCAGCTTCAACCTCAGTCCTTAGAATGAATATTCCGGACTCATTTTCTTTAGGATGGACTGGTTGGATCTCCTTGCAGCCCAAGGGACTCTCAAGGGTCTTCTCCAGAACTATAATTCGAAAGCATCAGTTCTTCAGCACTCAGCTTTCTTTACAGTCCAACTCTCATATCTGCACGTGGCTACTGGAAAAACCACAGCCTTGGCCATACAGACCTCTGTCAGCAAAATAATGTCTCTGCATTTTAATATGCTGTCTAGGTTTGTCATAGCTTTTCTTCCAAGGAACAAGCATCTTTTATTTTCAATGTAGCAGTCACTATCTGCAGAGATTTTGGAGCCCAAGAAAATAAAATCTATCACTGCTTTTCTTTTTTCCCCTTCTATATATCATGAAGTGATAGAACCAGATGCCATGATCTTTGTTTTTTGAATGTTGAGTTTTAAGTCAGTTTTTCCAGTCTCCTCTCTCACCCTCATCAAGAGGCTCTTTAGTTCCTCTTCACTCTTTTCTATTAGAGTGGTATAATCTGTATATCTGAGGTTGTTGATATTTCTCCCAGCAGTCTTGATTCCAGCTTGTGAGTCATCCAGATCAGCATTTCACGTGATGTACTCTGCATAGAAGTTAAATAATCAGGGTGAAAATATATGGTCTTGTCACAACATTAAAACCTGTGTTTTCCACATTTCTATATTTTAAGAAGCAGGTTACACTTACAATTTTTAGTTAATAAATTAAGAGCAGTTATCTACCTCTTGCCCCAAAACCATCAATTTTATGAATGATGTGCTTTACAGTTGATGGGAAACTACAGTGAGCAGAAGTCAGACATTAAGTATAAGTTCAGTTCAGTTCAGTTCAGTTCAGTCGCTCAGTCGTGTCCGACTCTTCGCGACCCCATGAATCGCAGCTCGCCAGGCCTCTCTGTACATTACCATCTCTCGGAGTTCACTCAGACTCACGTCCATCGAGTCAGTGATGCCATCCAGCCATCTCATCCTCGGTTGTCCCCTTCTCCTCCTGTCCCCAATCCCTCCCAGCATCAGAGTCTTTTCCAATGAGTCAACTCTTCGCATGAGGTGGCCAAAGTACTGGAGTTTCAGCTTTAGCATCATTCCTTCCAAAGAAATCCCAGGATTGATCTCCTTCAGAATGGACTGGTTGGATCTCCTTGCAGTCCAAGGGACTCTCAAGAGTCTTCTCCAACACCACAGTTCAAAAGCATCAATTCTTCGGCGCTCAGCCTTCTTCACAGCCCAACTCTCACATCCATACATGACCACAGGAAAAACCAGAGCCTTGACCAGACGGACCTTTTGTATTATGACAGTGAAACTGAGGGCAGCAAGCTAGGGACACGAAGCACGGGAATTAATGGNAGTGCTGCAATGAACATTGGGGTACATGTGTCTCTTTCAATTCTGGTTTCCTCGGTGTGTATGCCCAGCAGTGGGATTGCTGGGTCGTACCATATATCCTTTATCCATTCTTCTGTTGATGGACATTTAGGTTGCTTCCATGTCTTGGCTATTGTAAATAGTTCAGCAATGACCATGGGGGTGCCTGCATCTGTCTGAATTATGGTCTCCAGATATATACTGAGGAGTGGGATTGCTGGAACATATGAATGTTCCACATGTCTCTATTTAAGGACCCTCCATATCATTCTCTGTAATGGTTTTAACAATTTACATTCCTGCCAAAGTGTAGGAAGGTTCTCTTTTCTCCTCACCCTCACCAACATTTACTGTTTTTTGATTTTTTTTTATGATTGCCATTTTTACCAGTGTAAAGTAATCCGTCATAGTAGATTTGATTTGCTAATAATTTGTTATGTCAAGCATCTTTTCATGTGCTTTCTGGCCCTGTTGGAGAAATATCTTTTTAGATTTTCTGCCCGTTTTTTGATTGGATTTTTTTTTTTTTTTGAGTTGCCGGAGCTGTTGGTTTATTTTTGGAGAAGAGTTCCTTATTGGTCATTTCATTTGCAAGTATTTTCTCCCATTTTGAGGATTATTGCTTTTTTTTTTAATGGTTTCCTTTGCTGTACAAAAGCTTTTAAATTTAATTCGGTTCCATTTGTTTGTTTTTGTTTTTTATTTTCATTACTCTGAAAGGTGGGTCAAAAAAATATATTCCTGTCATTTAAATCAGAGTGTGTTCTGTGTATGTTTTGCTTTAAAAGTTTTATAGTATCCAGCCTTACATTTAGATCATTAATCCATTTTGAGTTTATTTTTGTGTATGATGTTAGACAGTGTTCTAACTTCAGTCTTTTATATGTATCTTTCCAGTTTCCCTAGTACTGCTTATTTTCTACATTGTATATTCTTGACTCCTTTGTCATAGATTAGTTGACCATAGTTGTATGGGTCTATCAGTAAGCTTAATAGTTAACCTAAGAACTATGAAGCCTAGCATGAAGCAAAGACTCATAAAGAATGCTGTTTTCCATTTTGCACATCATAATAAAATTCTGATTTTTTTTAGTATATCAGAATATATATTGAATATGTATTTAAATTTCCTTTTTAACCCCTTATTTTTTTCCTCCTTTAAACAGATCAATAAATTTCTAGGATAGTGTACTGTATCAATATATAAATAATGTATGTATTACTGGAGTTAAATTTCTTAAATTTACCAATTCATTTGTATATTCAATGTACCAATGAATCTCCTTTTAGGAACTGATGAAGTGCCATGGCACAGAGTAGCTTTGTAATGGGCAATAACTGGGTTTGTATCCTGGCTTAACCATTCTAAATGAATATTAAATGAGTTAAAGATGGCCCTTTAGTCAAAGCTAACGACATATTTAGTATTTATATGACTTCCCTTCCCTTCCAAAGTCCACACCCAAATCCTTATCCTCTGTATGTTCCATCTCAGATTCAAGGGAAGGCAAAAATTAACAGCAACAAAAATAGTTGAAAAACTATTTTTTATAAATATTTAGGGAATGAAACAAATTATTTAAATAATCATATTTTCATAAGATGGTAAGCCTGAACAAGCAGCCAGTGTTCAAAGTATAATACAGCAAC
>SJYH01002478.1:326312-341425 GCA_006408735.1 Sylvicapra grimmia
ATTTATTTATAAGTTCAAATAATCACAGAGAGAAAAGAAAATTTGAAATGTTAAAAGTTTAATGTTCTTTTATCCTTGACCTAGAGGTCTCAATCCTGTTCTTCAAATGTAAAAGCATTTTATAAAATTAATTTACACTAATAGCTAGAGGTCATTTTCAAGAAACTCTAGAGAATTAGTGCCAAATAAGTTATATATATTTCACTGATTGCCAACAAGAGAAGTCAATTTCCAGTGCTAACATCTAGGAATTTAATTTGATCACTTATTAATATAATTAGAAGCAGTATTGCTTGGAGGCAAGTAGCTCAATCTATGAAGGAAGAAGAGAAATTTAAATCGACATGAATTTACTTACCAATATTCTAGATTAATGTCATACTTTGTATTTTTCCCTGAGGTTACAGATAATCATGAAAATATGAGTCAGATATCTGTGCCTCTAAACTTAAGAAATAGAAGAGAGAAGTGGGTGGGGTGTTGGGACTTGCTGGGTAAAAAAATAAAAAAATGGTAAAAAAATAAAAATAAAAATCTGTCTTCCAATGCAGGACATGCAGGAGATATGGGTTTGACACCTGGATTGGGAAGATCCCTTGGAGTAGAAAATGGCAACCTACTCCAGGATTCTTGCCTGGAAAATTCCATTAACAGAGAAGCCTATCAGGCTACAGTCCATGGGATCACAGAGTCTGACATGACGGAGTGACTGAGCAGACACGCATGCTCAGATGATAGACGTATGATGTAAGAGAAGGAAGACAAAAAATCTACCTACCAACAGGTGCACAGAACAAATTGTTTATCCCCTTAAAGCCTTGATTTCCTTTGGGGACATCTAGGCTCTTTTCACATAATTATTGGGGTAGGTTAAAGCGTCTGCCTCCAATGCAGGAGACCCAGGTTCAATCCCTGGGTTGGGAAGATCCCCTGGAGAAGGAAATGGTAACCCACTCCAGTATTCTTGCCTGGAGAATCCCATGGATGGAGAAGCCTGGTAGGCTACAGTCCACGGGCTCGCAAAGAGTCAGACACGACTGAGCGACTTCACTTCACTCACAATCATACTATAAATGCAGGACATGTTTTGGCCACTACCTACTGCCTTTAAAAACTGAAAATGAGTCAGAGGAATATCTAATTTTTGGTAAATATCTTTTTGGCTAGCTTTATTCAGATGCTCAAGGGTTAAAATGGAAGACTTAAACCTATATCAGACTTTATTGCTTTTAACTCTCAATTTAAGAAATCAAGTAGTTAGGGCTTGAGCTTGCAAGCTATTTGATCCTTCATAAATCATTTGCAGCTCAGTCCATCATGCAGGGAAGAAGACGTTAGGTATCCATATGAAGAGAATAGATTGCCAGAGTTTGTGCCCCCCTCTCCATCTTTTTTTAGCCACTTACTATCTAGCAATCATGAGACCTTTCTTTGTCTCAGTTTTATGATACATAATATCATTGCCTGCTTCACTGGGTTGGTGTGAAGCTTCAAGAGTTGATGCTACATACTTTAAGCCCATAGGGCTTCCCAGATGGCTCAGTGTTAAAGAATCATCCTGCCAATCCAGAAGACAAAGGAGGTATGGTTTCAATCACTGGGTTGGGAAGATCCCCTGGAGGAGGTAGTAGCAAACCACTCCAGTAATTTTGCCTGGAAAATCTCATGAACAGAGAAACCTGGTGGGCTACAGTCTATGAGGTAGCAAAGAGTTGGACATGATTTAACAACCAAGCCCATACACAAACACTTAAAGCACATTAGAGTAGGGCCTGACGAATTGCTGTTTATTTAATTACAATTTTATGAGTTAACTTGGGAGCCCTTCTGTGCTGCCACCACAGTCACTGGGGTTCAATTGTCTAGGATGTCTTAACTTAAATTCTGAGTCTGGTTGGTCTCTGAGGCCTCAGGTGGTTCACTTGATTCTGTTTCATATGGTCTCATCCTGCAGTAGGCCAGCTCAGGCTTCTTTATGTGATGGTAGAAAAATTTCCAGCACATTAAGGAATATTAAAGTGAAACTACTTTTTATAATTTGGCTTGCATCTTGCTTGCTACTACTATCCTTTTGCCCTAAGCAATGGCCCAGATCCAAGTCGGCGGAGAGAAACTCAGTTTCTTGGGAAGAGGCAAAACATTGTGCCTGCAATCTAAGACATTCCGTATGCATACACACATGTAAGAACACACGTATATTTCAAATATCATATGCAAATCAATTTAATCCACTATATTTAAGTATATGTGTGTGTTTGTGTGTACATATATACATATTCGTGTATTTATTTACAAACATACATGAGTTATGACTGAAATATTAATAAGTGCCCTTTGAGGGCAACAGAAAAGCATCTCTGTATATGTATCAGAAATCAAATAAATATATGTGTAAACAGAAATAAATCAAGGCATGGTGTGCTACTGCATAACTTATATCAACAAGTCACATCACTCTTTTCCATTGGTGAGATTTAAGAGCTCCACTATATTGGTAGTGTTTCATGTTTGGTTGCATAATAAATTATCACCAATATAATCTGCTGCCAGCCTACTCTGTGCATACAGAGTCCTCTTCTAGGCATTAAAACCTGAGGGAAAACAAGTTTAAGTAATTTAAAATATAGTTGAGGTAAACTTGCAGATATATATTTGAAATTAGCCTAGCAAATTCTAAACAAGTGAGTACATATAGTAACATAGATCTTGACCAGAAATAGAAGAGTAAAATTAGCTGTGGGGATTCAGGGGGAAGATAGCTGGGGGAATTGTGTGATGAATATCTTATGTCAAGAAGAATACATGGTTAAGTGGAAGAAATAGTGTGGAAGTAGTGTGAGAAGGCAATGGCACCCCACTCCAGTACTCTTGCCTGGAAAATCCCATGGACAGGGGAGCCTGGTGGGCTGCAGCCCACAGGGTCGCTAAGAATCGGACACGACGGAGCAACTTCACTTTCACTTTTCACTTTCATGCACTGGAGAAGGAAATGGCAACCCACTCCAGTGTTCTTGCCTGGAGAATCCCAGGGATGGGGGAGCCTGGTGGGCTGCCGTCACTGGGGTCACAGAGAGTCAGACACGACTGAAGCGACTTAGCAGCAGCAGCAGCAGTGTGAAGTTTGTTGAAGAAAGTAGGAGGAATATAAAAAGNTTCATGCACTGGAGAAGGAAATGGCAACCCACTCCAGTGTTCTTGCCTGGAGAATCCCAGGGATGGGGGAGCCTGGTGGGCTGCCGTCACTGGGGTCACAGAGAGTCAGACACGACTGAAGCGACTTAGCAGCAGCAGCAGCAGTGTGAAGTTTGTTGAAGAAAGTAGGAGGAATATAAAAAGAGAGCACCTGTTACATTGAACTAGGGAGTTTAAATTTAATGTCATAACAGAATTACTAGCTGTTTTTAGGAAAGATATAATCCAATGTGATATTTAAACTGCAGGTGACATTTCTAATTAGTAGTTCTCTTAAACAGTTGAGGACTATAAATCTGGACTTAACCAATTTTGGTGCCTTTAAATGAACCCATTTTAATAGTTTTAAACTTGTACAAAACATAAGTATAAATAAGTCTAGTTTCCTTTCCAAATGATGCATAATCTTGGTAACTTAAGAAATAATTTAGACATGATCTTTTTAATTATATTCTTTGCAGCCAAATTCTATTCTTTGCAGTCAAAGATGGAAAAGCTCTATACAGTCAACAAAAACAAGACCTGGAGCTGACTGTGGCTCAGATCATGAACTCCTTATTGCCAAATTCAGAAGTAAAAGGAAGAAAGCAGGGAAAACCACTAGACCATTCAGGTATGACCTAGATCAACTCCCTAATAATAATACAGTGGAAGTGAGAAAGATTTAAGGGACTAGATCTGATAGACAGAGTGCCTGATGAACTATGGATGGAGGTTCCTGACATTGTACAGGAGACAAGGATCAGGACCATCCCCCAAAAAAGAAATGCAAAAATGCAAAATGGCTGTCTGAGGAGGCCTTATAAATAGCTGTGAAAAGAAGAGAGGCAAAAAGCAAAGGAGAAAAGGAAAGATGTACCCAGTCGAATGCAGAGTCCCAAAGACTAGTGAGGAGAGATAAGAAAGCCTTTCTCACTGATCAATGCAAAGAAATAGAGAAAAACAATAGAATGGGAAAGACTTGAGAACTTTTCAAGAAAATTAGAGACACCAAGGGAACATTTCATGCAAAGATGGGCTCAATAAAGGACAGAAATAGTATGGACCTAACAGAAGCAGAGATATTAAGAAGAGGTGGCAAAAATAAACAGAAGAACTGTACAAAAAAGATTTGCATGACCCAGATAACCACGATGGTGTAATCACTCACTTAGAGCCAGACATCCTGAAATGTGAAGTCAAGTGGACCTTGCTGCTGCTGCTGCTGCTGCTAAGTCACTTCTGTCGTGTCCGACTCTGTGCAATGCCATAGATGGCAGCCCACCAGGCTCCCCTGTCCCTGGGATTCTCCAGGAAGAACACTGGATTGTGTTGCCATTTCCTTCTCCAGTGCATGAAAGTGAAAAGTGAAAGTGAAGTCGTTCAGTCGTGTCAGACTCTTAGCAACCCCATGGACTGCAGCCCACCAGGCTTCCCCACCCATGGAATTTTCCAGGCAAGAGTATTGGAGTGGGTTGCCATTGCCTTCTCCAGTGGAGGTGATGGAATTCCATTTGAGCTAATTCAAATCCTAAAAGATGATGCTGTGAAAGTTCTGCACCCAATATGCCAGCAAATTTGGAAAACTCAGCAGTGGCCACAGGACTGGAAAATCTCTGTTTTTATTCCAACCCCAAAGAAAGACAATGCCAAAGAATGCTCAAACTACTGCACAATTGCACTCATCTCACATGCTAGGCAAGTAATGCACAAAATTCTCCAAGCTAGGCTTCAACAATAGGTGAACTGTGAACTTCCAGATGTTCAAGCTGGTTTTAGAAAAGGCAGGGGAACCAGAGATCAAATGGCCAACATTCACTGGATAATTGAAAAAGCAAGAGAGTTCCAGAAAAACATCTATTTCTGCTTTATTGACTATGCCCAAACCTTTGACTGTGTGGATCACAACAAACTATGGAAAATTCTTAAAGAGATGGGAATACCAGACCACCTGACCTGCCTCTTGAGAAATCTGTATGCAGGTCAGGAAGAACAGCTAGAACTGGATAGGGAACAACAGACTGGTTTCAAATAGGAAAAGGAGTATGTCAAGGCCATATATTGTCACCCTGTTTATTTAACTTCTATGCAGAGTACATCATGAGAAACGCTTGGCTGGATGAAGCACAAGCTGCAATCAAGATTGCCAGGAAAAATATCAATAACCTCAGATATGCAGATGACACCATCCATATGGAAGCAAATGAAGAACAACTAAAGAGCCTCTTGATGAAAATGAAAGAGGAGAGTGAAAAAGTTGGCTTAAAGCTCAACATTCAGAAAAGTAAGATCATGGCATCTGGTCCCATCACTTCATGGCAAATAGGTGGGAAACAGTGGAAACAGTGGCTGACTATTTTTGGGGGCTCCAAAATTACTGTAGATGGTGATTGAAGCCATGAAATTAAAAGACGCTTACTCCTTGGAAGAAAAGTTATGACCAACCTAGATAGCATATTCAAAAGCAGACATATTACTTTGCCAACTAAGGTCCATCTAGTCAAGGCTATGGTTTTTCCAGTAGTCATGTATGGATGTGAGAGTTGGATTATAAAGAAAGCTGAGTGCCGAAGAATCAATGCTTTTGAACTGTGCTGTTGGAGAAGACTCTTGAGAGTCCCTTGGACTTCAAGGAGATCCAAACAGTGTATCCTAAAGGAAATCAGTCCTGAATATTCATTGGAAGGACTGATGTAGAGGCTGAAACTCCAATACTTTGGCCACCTGATATGAAGAGCTGACTCATTTGAAAAGACCCTGATGCTAGGAAAGATATTGACGGGAGGAGAAGGGGACAAAAGAGGATGAGATGGTTGGCTGACATCACTGACTCAATGGGCATGAGTTTGAGTAAACTCCGGGAGTTGGTAATGGACAGAGAAGCCCATTGTGCTGCGGCCCATGAGGTCGCAGAGTTGGAAACGACTGAGCGACTGAACTAAACTCATCTTTTTAGTGTATTGTTGTATTTGTATAGACATGTTTCATAAAAAGTATTTCACCAATATAAAATGTGTATACACACACACACACACACACACACACATATATATTACCATTGATGTAGTTAAAATTGTATGTCAGTCTTAGCTAGATTTTCTTTAGTTTTCCCATAACCTCTTTGGGGGTATCGAATTACAGTTAAAATCTTAGTGCCTCTTTAAGAGTTATTTCTATGAAACTTAATGTCAAATGTGACTTTTCCTATGGCCTTGGAATTTCTATTCCTTGGGAAGTTGCTCCAATGAGCCAGAAGACTCATTAAGTGCTAAGTAGTAAGCAGAATATGGTAAGATACTGTAAAACTAGCCATTTATCAACTTTAGCCTAAATAAAGGGAGAAGATAATGATAGTATTTAAAAAAAAACAAAAACCTATGATTTGGGAACTTATTTGAAGAGAAAGCTGCTAATTCCTCTTCCTGCCACCACATCATGTGAAGTAAAATGAGAAAATCACTTAGAGATATTAGGTGTGTGTTTTTTGGGAGGGGGATTTTTGAGTTTACAAGAAATATTTTCTTGACAGAGAAATGAATAAAGAAGATGTGGTACATATATACAATGAATGTTAGTAATTGAAAAGAGTGAAATAATGCCATTTGCTGCAACATAGATGAACTTAGAGATTGTCATACTGAGTGAAGTAAGTCAGAAGAGGTGAAATGTTGTATGACGTTACTTATATGTGAAATCTAAAAAGAAATGATACAAATGGACTTATTTACAAAGCAGGCTCACAGACTTAGAGAATGAATTTATGGTTGCCAGGGCAGACCTATGAGTGGAGGAGATAGTTAGGGAGCTTAGGATCAAAATGTACGCACTGCTATGTTTAAAATGGGTAACCAACAATGTCCTACTGTATAGTACAGGGAACTCTGCTCAGTGTTATTTGTCAGGCTAGAGGGGAGGGGAGTTCGGGAGAGAATGAATATACCTATATGTATGACTGAGTCCCTTTGTTGTTTATCTGGCACTATCACAACAATGTTAATTGGCACTAGAAGTGCAAAATAAAATGTTAAAAGTAACTTTTAATCCAAGCCTGAAAAATCTGTAGGGTGGAATGGCCTGTGGCAGCAGAGAGAAGAAAACTTTATGAAAAATGGATTCTTATGGGCCAGAGTTGGACCTTGTGGAAGGGAGCATGAAAAGGAGCAAGAGTGAGTGTGTGCATCAAGTAGACACTCGGAAGCTAGACTCTGTGAAAGCCAAGTCTTAAAACTCTAATGGGAAGAAGCCCTATCTTCATCAAGGAAGTACAGGAAAAGTGATCTCTAATCATGAGTATTTTAGAAGAAATCTGAAAATATCCTTTGTCATGACTTCAACATTTGACACAAAGGTAGTCTTGATGTTAAATTACAGTTATCTCAACCACATAACAGTATGCTTGTTTCCTAGAAATCATTACCCTTTCGTTAAGTCTGAGAATAAATACAAACATCAATTAGAATGTAGAAGAGGAGTTAAAGGAAGCAGGAGAAAGAAGCTGAATGTGGAGTATATGAAAGCTTACTTGAGAGTTTCGCATGAAAGCTGCCTGAAAATGGAACAGCTTTGATTCAGGTGAGAGGAAAGTTTTGTCATTAGACCATATGGACTTGCAAATACTAGAATGTGTTAATGACAGCTTTGGAATTTCTGTGTTTTATACAAGAAGAGGGACAAACAGTTCAACATAGCAGTTTGAAGGCAGACAGGTAGGAATGGGTGAAATTGCTTTATGTGTGAACTCACTACATTTAAGTGTATCTTTAATCTTCTCAAGGTTCAGGACACTGAGGTTGGAATGAAATACATTGGTATATTCATGTCAATGTATGGCAAAACCAATACAGTATTGTAAAGTAAAATAAAGTAAAAATTAAAAAAAAAAAAAAAAAAAGAAATACATTGGTATGATATATACACCTAAACGCATTAAAACAAACAAAACAAACAAACAAAAAAACGACATCCTATAAAATACAGTGATTTCAGAACTGAAATAATATGTGAATGAAAAATGTTGTTTGCTGTATCAGTAAACAAAGGATATTGCTGCCAACAAGCCACTGTAGCCTCCCAGGAAATTCAGGATAAGGAAGAACAAACGCTGTGGACCGCAGCCCATCAGGCTCCTCTGTCCATGGGATTATCCAGGCAAGAATACTGGAGTGAGTTGTCATGTCCTTCCCCAGGGGATCTTGCCTACAGAAGATCTAACCTGTGTCTAGCCCCAGTGATCTAACCTGCGTCTCATCATTTTCTTTAAATAGCAGTAATCATTTGAAGTGCTGACTGTTTGGTCCTTGTTACAAAAACTCAGCTCTGTCCTGCCTCCTCCCTTACCTCTTTAGACAGTTTCTCAGAGCTTTTGGAGAGGCTGTCTTCTGGACATAAGTCCTCAGATATGTCCACCAAATAAAACATAATTCTCAACTTTTAGATTGTGCTTTTTTTTTTCAGTCAACAGATATTTCAAGAAATAGATTAACAAGATAACTGTTAAGTTCATTGCTTTTAATTCAAACTATATTTTTGAGTGAGGAAAATTACAATTAGATATTATCATAACACATGTAGAAATGACTCTGTATGTAGGTCAGGCAAATCATACTCAAGGGACAATTGTTATTACTAGGAAAACCAACCTTCTGTGCCAAACATAGTTTAAAACTTTGGGCAAACAAGTTTTTCTGAAATAAATGACAAATATTCCTATTCTAGACATCAACAATTGTAAAAATTGCTTTCAAATTTTTAAATTTGTGTGAAGAAGGTTTTTTGCCTAATTTGGTATACAGACTTAGGCAGAACCTGAACTTTATTGTGACAAGCTACAGAACATGTGAAGTTTTAACTAAAAAATGTTGACAATAGATACATGAATATTCACTCATTTCTTTCCTTTTTTTTTCTTTTAATCTTTGATTTAAATTTTTTCTTTTTATTGAAGGATAATTGCTTTACCAAATTTTGTTGTTTTCTGTCAAATCTCCACATGAATCAGCCAGAGGTATACATATATCCACTCTCTTATGAACTTGACTCCCATCTACCACCCCATCCCACCTCTCTAGGTTGATACAGAGCCCCTATTTGAGTTTCCTGAGCCCTACAACAAATTCGCTGTTTTTGAAAATAGCTATCTATTTTACATATGGTAATGTGAGTTTCCCTGTTACTCTCTCCATACATCTCACCCTCTTTTCCCCTCTCCCCATGTCCATGAGGCTATTCTCTGTGTCCATTTCTCCAATGTTGCCCTGTTAGTAAATTCTTCAGTACCATTTTTCTAATTTCCATATATGTGCATTAGAATACGATATATATCTTTCTCTTTCTGACTTACTTCACTCTGTATAATAGGCTTTAGGATCATCCACCTCATTAGAAGTGACTCAAATGAGTTCCTTTTTATGACTAATATTCCATTGTGTATATGTACCACAACTTCTGTATCCATTCACCTGTCAACAGACATCTAGGTTGCTTCCACTTTCTAGCTATTGTAAATACTGCTTCAGTGAACACTGGGATACATGTGTCCTTTTCAATTTTGATTTCCTCAGGGTATATGCCTAGGAGTGGGATTGCTGGGTCATATGGTGGTTTTATTCCTAGTTTTTAAGGAATCTCCATACCGTCTTCCATAGTAGGTGTATTGATTTACATTCCCACCAACAGTGCAGGGTGTTCCCTTTTCTCCACACTTTTTCTAGCATTTATTGTTTGTAGACTTTTTGATGAAAGCCATTCTGACTGGTTTGAAGTGAGACATCATTGTAGTTTTAGACTGAACTTGTTTAATTAGGGATGTTGAACATCTTTTCATGTTTTTCTGACCATTTGTATGTCTTCTTTGAATATCTATTTAGGTCTTCAACCTATTTTTCCATTGAGTTATTTATTTTTGTATTGAGCTATATGAGCTGTCTGTATCAGTCCGTTCATTTCCTCAGTCATGTCCGACTCTTTGCAACACATTGACTGCAACAGGTAAGGCCTCCCAGTCCATTACCAACTCCCAGAATTGGCTCAAATTCATGCCCGTTGAGTCGGTGATGCCATCCAACCATCTCATCCTCTTTTGTCCCCTTCTCACGCTGTCAATCTATCCCACATCAGGGTCTTTTCAAATGAATCAGCTCTTCATATCAGGTGGCCAGGGTATTGGAGTTTAGCTTCATCATCAGTCCTTCCTATGAATATTCAGGACTGATTTCCTTTAGAATGGACTGGTTGGATCTCCTTGCAGTCCAAGTGTCTCTCAAGAGTCTTCTCCAACACCACAGTTCAAAAGCATTGATTCTTCGGCACTCAGCTTTCTTTGTAATCCAATTCTCACATCCATACATGACTATGGGAAAATCCATAGCCCTGATTAGACAGACCTTTGTTGGCAAAGTAATGTCTCTGCTTTTTAATATGCTCTCTAGGTTGGACATAACTTTTATTCTAAGGAGTAAGCATCCTTTAATTTCATGGCTGCAAGTCATCATCTGCAGTGATTTTGGAGCCCTCCCCCCAACCCCCCAAAAAAAGTCTGCCACTGTGTCCTCTCTTTCCACATCTATTTGACATGAAGTGATGGGACCAGATGACATGACCTTAGTTTTCTGAATGTTGAGCTTTAAGCCAAGTTTTTCACTCTCTTCTTTGACTTTCATCAAAAGGCTCTTTAATTCTTCTTTGCCTTCTGCCATAAAGATGGTGTCATCAGCATATCTGAGGTTATTGATATTTCTCCCGGCTATCTTGATTCCAGCTTGTGCTTTATCCAGCCCAGCATTTCTCATGATGTACTACTCTGCAGGGTGTACAGGGTGACAATATACAGCCTTGACTTACTCCTTTTCCTCTTTGGAATCAGTCTGTTATTCCATGTCCAGTTCTAACTGTTGTTTCCTGACCTGCATATAGGTTTCTCAAGAAGCAGGTCAAGTGGTCTGGTATTCCCATCTCTTTCAGAACTTTCCACAGTTTATTGTGGTCCACACAAATGCTTTGGCATAGTCAATAAAGCAGAAATAGATGTTTTTCTGGAACTCCCTTGCTTTTTCGATGGTCCAGTGGATGTTGGCAATTTGATCTCGTGTTCCTCTGCCTTTTCTAAAACCAGCTTGAACATCTGGAAGTTCACAGTTCTCCTACTATTGAAGCCTGGCTTGGAGAATTTTGCACATTACTTGACTAGCATGTCAGATGAGTGAAATTGTGCAGTGATTTGAGCATTCTTTGGCATTGCCTTTCTTTGGGATTGGAATGAAAACTGACATTTTCCAGTCCTGTGGCCACTGCTGAGTTTTCCAAATTTACTGGCATATTGGGTGCAGAACTTTTACAACATCATCTTTTAGGATTTGAAATAGCTCAACTAGAATTCCATCACCTCCACTAGCTTTGTTCATAGTGTTGCTTCCTAAGGCCCACTTGACTTCACATTCCAGGATGTCTGGCTCTAGGTGAGTGATCACACCATCATGATTATCTGGGTTGTGGAGATCTTTTTTGTACAGTTCCTCTGTGTATTATTGCCACCTCTTCTTAATATCTTCTGCTTCTGTTAGGTCCATACCATTTCTGTCCTTTACTGAGCACATCTTTTCATGAAATGTTCCCTTTGTATCTGTCATTTTCTTGAAGAGATCTCAAATCTTTCCCATTCTGTTGTTTTCCTCTATATCTTTTCACTGATGACTGAGGAAGGCTTTCTTATCTCTCCTTGCTAGTCTTGGAACTCTGCATTCAACTGGGTATATCTTTCCTTTTCTTATTTGCTTTCAGCCTCTCTTTTTTTCATAGGTATTTATAAGGCCTCCCTAGACAGCCATTTTGCTTTTTTGCATTTCTTTTTCTTGGGGATAGTCTTGCTCCCTGTCTCTTGTACAATGTCATGAGCCTCCATCCATAGTTCATCAGGCACTCTATCACATCTAGTCCCTTAAATCTATTTCTCATTTCCACTGTATAATTGTTAGGGATTTGATTTAGGTCTGCCTGAATGGTCTAGTGGTTTTCCCTGCTTTCTTCAATTTTAATCTGAATTTTGCAATAAGGAGTTCATTATCTGAGGCAGTCTTGTTTTCCCTGTCAGTATGAGCTTCTCCATCTTTGGCTGCAAAGAATATAACCAATCTGATTTTGGTGTTGACTTTCTGGTGATGTCCATGTGTAGAGTTTTCTCTTGTGTTGTTGGAAGAGGGTGTTTGCTATGACCAGTGCATTCTCTTGGCAAAACTCTATTTTCCTTTGATCTGCTTCATTCTGTACTCCTATGCCAAATTTGCCTGTTATTCCAGGTGCTTCTTGACTTCCTACTTTTGCATTCCAGACACCAATAATGAAAAGGACATCTTTTTGGGGTGTTAGTTCTTGAAGGTCTTGTAGGTCTTCATAGAACCATTCAACTTCAGCTTCTTCAGCATTATTAGTCAGGGCATAGATTTGGATTACTGTGATATGGAATGGTTTGCCTTGGAATCGAACAGAGATCATTCTGTCATTTTTAAGATTGCATCCAAGTACTTCATTTCAGACTCTTGTTGACTATGATGGTTACTCCATTTCTTCTCAGGGATTCCTGCCCAGAGTAGTAGATATAATGGTCATCTGAGTTAAATTCACCCATTCAAGTCCATTTTAATTCGCTGATTCCTAAAATGTCGACATTCATTCTTGCCATCTCCTGTTTGACCACTTCCAATTTGCCTTGATTCATGGACCTAACATTCCAGGTTCCTAGGCAGTCTTGCTCTTTACAGCATCAACCTGGCTTTTATGCCCAGTCATATCTACAACTGGCTGTTGTTTTTTCTTTGGCTCCATCTTTTCATTCTTTCTGGAATTATTTATCCACTGATCTCCAGTAACATATTGGGCACCTACCAACCTGGGGAGTTCATCTTTCAGTGTCCTGTCTTTTTGCCTTTTCATACTGTTCATGGGATTCTCAAGGCAAGAATATCAAAGTGGTTTGCCATTCCCTTCTCCAGTGGACCACATTTTGTCAGAACTCTCCACCATGACCCATCTGTCTTGGATGGCCCTACACCACATGGTTCATAGTTTCATTGAGTTAGACAAGGCTGTGGTCCATGTGATTAGATTGGTTAGTTTTCTGTGATTGTGGTTTTCAGTTTGTCTGTTCTCTGATGGGAAAAGATCAGAGGCTTATGGAAGCTTTCTGTTGGGATAGACTGACTGAGGGGAAACTGGGTGTTGTTCTGATGGGCAGGGCCATGCTCAGTAAATTTTTAATTCAATTTAAAGATTGTATATGTTGGAGATTAATCCCTTCTCAGTTTCTTCATTTGAAAATAATTTCTCCCATTCTGAGGTTTGTCTTTGTGTCTTGTTTATGGCTTCCTTTGCTATGCAAAAGCCTTTAAATTTAATTAGACTCCTCTGTTAATTTTTATTACTCTCAGAACTGAGTCAGCAAAGATGTTGCTGTGATTTATGTTAAAGAGTGTTCTGCCTGTGTTATCCTGTAAGATATTTATAGTGTTTGGAATTACATTTTGGTCTTTAATTATTTTGAGTTTATTTTTGTATATGATGTTAGGTAGAGTTCTAATTTCATTTTTTTATCTTTAACTGTTCAGTTTTCCAAGCAGTACTTTTTAAAAAGATTGTCTTTTCTCCATTGTATATTTTTTCCTCCTTTGTCATACATTAGGTGACTTTAGGCATATGGATTTATCTTTGGGCTTTTCTATTATGTCTCATTGATCTATATTTCTGTTTTTGTGCCAGTGCCATTCTGTCCTGATTACTGTAGCTTTGTAGTATAGTCTGAAGTCAGGGCACATGATTCCTCCAGCTCTATTTTTATTTCTCAAGATTGTTTCGGTTATTCAGAGTCTTTTGTATTTCCATACAAATTGTAAATTCAGCGTTATTTAAAACTGCCATGGAAGCAACCTGTCCATCAACGGAGGAATGGATCAATATATACATTGGAATATCACTCACTTGTGAAAAGGAAAGAAATTGTCATTTGCAGAGATGCAGATGTTCCTGGAGACTGTCATACAGAGTGAAGTAAGTTAGAAAGTGAAGAACAGAATAGTATATGAATGGATACATGCAGAATCTAGGAAAAATAGTGGAGATGAGCTTATTGGCAAAGCAGAAATAGAGACACAGATGTGGAGAACAAAAGTATAGTTACTAAGAGGGAAGGGGGTGGGATGAGCTGGGAGATTGGAATTGACATATATGCCAATATGTACACTGTGCCGTGCTTAGTCAGTCTGTCATGTCTGACTCTTTGTGACCCTGTGGACTTCAGCCCACCAGGCTCCTCTGTCCATGGGGATGCTCCAGGCAAGAATACTGGAGTGGGTTGCCATGCCCTCCTCCAGGAAATATATACACTACTATGTATAAAATAGATAGCTAATGAGAACCTACTGCATAGCACAGGGGACTGACTCTACTCGGTGCTCTGTGGTGAACTAAATAGGAAGGAAATCCAAAAAAGGGAAGATACATGCATACATATGGCTGATTCACTTTGCTGTATAGCAGAAACTAACAAAACAATGTAGTATAGCTATATTCCAATATACGTAAATAAGTGAACGTGAAGAAAAGACTGAAAAATTATTTCCTATTGTACCTATAACAAATATTTGTGTTAATTAATCTTGCCTGTTTTAATTCTTTGTTATAAATTGTATATAATATTTTGTTAAGGAAATGTTTAATAATATTAATAAAGCTGCCTTTGGGAATATTTGTAGAATTTTTGACATGGCCTGAAATGTCTCAACCATGCCCATACACAAATGTTGTTTTGAAAAGTAAAAACAATTGTAATAAAAAGGCACAGAGCCACAGAAAAGATAGAAATCAGCTAAATAGGTGTTTGTTGTTCAGTTTAGGCCAAACTTTAGAAAAAAGTATTGAGACAAGGCATGGTGAAGTTTGGGGGAAAAAAAAAAACT
>SJYH01002478.1:410176-434681 GCA_006408735.1 Sylvicapra grimmia
GACCATAATGCATTAAGATTAGATCTCAATTACAAGAGAAAAACTATTAAAAATTCCAACACGTGGAGGCTGAACAACACGCTTCTGAATAACCAACAAATCACAGAAGAAATCAAAAAAGAAATCAAAATATGCATAGAAACAAATGAAAATGAAAACACAACAACCCAAAACCTGTGGGACACTATAAAAGCAGTCTTAAGAGGAAAGTTCATATCAATACAGGCATACCTCAAGAAACAAGAAAAAAGTCAAATACTACAGTTTTTATTCCTATAGATTTGTAGTACATTCTGAGATCATATTTGAGAAATGCTCATCTTCCTAATTTGTGCTTCACTTTCAGGACTGTTTATCTATTTAGAGTCCTTTAAATTCACTATGGATTTCTGAATTGGCTTTTTTATTTCTGGAAAGAAAAGACCACTGGGACGTAATAAGAATTGCTTCAAATTTGTAGATCAATTTGGGTAGTATTGCTGTCTTAACAATATTAATTCTTCCAATTCATAAACACAAAATGTCTTTATATTTATTTTGGTCTTCTTTGATTTCTTTTGGCAATTTTTCATAGCTTTCCATGTACAACCCTTGCACTGTTTTGTTTAAAGATATTACAAGTACTTTCTAGGTCTTTGCACATTGAGGGTATGTTGGGAAATTCCTTCGCTGCTTAGCCATGCTGGGTTTTTTTTCCCCCAAGTTTACCTTAGCTTTCACTTCCTGATTATGTTGAGCATAAAAATCAGGCAGAGCGAGGATGCATTCTCTCGAGGGCATGTCCATCACATTGTAGATTTCTCTATATATGCAGGATCTTTTCAAAGCCCTTATTCCCCAAACTTGCTCACTCTCCAGTTCATGGCTTTAGTTGTGTCTACTGTTTGCCCTGTTAATATTTTGCCTTGGGATAGTGGCCTCTATTTTTTTTTTTTTTTTTTTGATGGTTTCAAGAGACATCATCCATATTGTGTCTTTTCCTCCCTGAGAGACTTCTGAGTTAGGCAATGCAAAGGCAGGTCCCTTGTGTCAGTTCTTCATGGAACTTACACACAGATCAAAACAGACAAACCCAATTCTTGGAAAACAAGGTCTGCTGTGGTCTCTAAAGAGCCAGGGACCCACAATGGGAATGCTACCATCTTTATAGCCATCTCAGGCCTGGAAGAGGGGAGGTAGATGGAGTTAAGTTAAAATGCTACAAATCATTTCTGTTGTGTCATCTTTTATTTTTATTTTTTTTCTTGTTTAAGCATTTGCTCACATGCTGTAAACTTTTTAATATTTTCTATAGTTACTATAAGGTTGGTTCTGATCAATGTCAGGCTTTTGATGTTTCTGGGGTGAGATAAGCCAAGGAGGCCTTCCTCCTTGCTATCATTTTTGCCAATATCACTGCTATCACTGCTTCTTGAGCTGGATTGTAAAGCTAGTTGGAAATTATACATTTTGTATGATATATGTACTTTCCTAGAATGTTTGTATTTCCTTATCCAGAACAAAAAGTGTTACACGTTAAGTTATGCAGCAAATACATGTTTTAAAATATTATCTTTACATTTTTTATTTATCAGGTGATTATGTCTGTACTGTGTACCTGGTGCTGTGCTCAGCAATGGAGTTGAATATATTAAAGGCAGTTTACCTGTCCTTAGTATCCTCAGTGTAGTCAGAAGAGGTAGACCAGTAAACAGATAACTGCTTAGATGATATAAGCTAGGAATTGGTGCTTAAATATTTATTCAGTAAAAACAAATGTCATTTGTTTAATAGCAATTATTAGACATCACTAATTTTCTCTGAAGAATATTACATAAAGCAAGCAACAAATTAGGATTAAAAAGCCTAACATGAACAGCCATGCAAGTGTTTCATCCCTCAAAGGCAGAGGTCAGTAACTTGGAGCTAAAGATCTAGAAGCCACATTGCACTCTTCTATTTATCTATAAGTCAAAATACAAAACGTAATATCTTATTCCTTTTTGTTGATCCATAGGAAAGAAAATTCACAAACTCATCTTTAGGTTCAGGTGAACACATGAAAATAAAATGTGTCTTATTTCTTTATTTGTTTCCACCTATTACTAGCACACCCTGGGTCAAGTTATTGAGCCACACACTTAGAATGTAGGGGAAAAAAGCACAGACGGTTACAGAACAGTGTAGGAAACTTGGAAATATAGCATAATTCAAGCCAATATTACACCATTTCTAGGAGTCCTTGGAGCCATAAGAGTACACCTTTGAGTCCACTGAATTGGAGAATAACTATCTTACCACACATTTTTGGGGAGTACTTCAAGGCTGTATATTGTCATCCTGCTTATTTAACTTATATGCAGAGTATATCATGTGAAATGCTGGACTAGATGAAGCACAAGCTGGAATCAAGATTGCCAGAAAAAATATCAATAACCTCAGATATGCAGATGACATCGCACTTATGGCAGAAAGCAAAGAACTAAAGAGCCACTTGATGAAAGTGAAAGGGTAGAGTGAAAAAGTTGGCTTAAAACTCAACATTCAGAAAACTAAGATCATGGCATCTGGTCGCATCACTTCATGGCAAACAGATGGAGAAACAGTGGAAACAGTGACAGACTTTATCTTTGGGGCCTCCAAAATCACTGTAGACAGTGACTGCAGCCATGAAATTAAAAGATGCTTGCTTCTTGGAAGAAACGTTATGACCAACGTAGACAGCATATTAAAAAGCAGTGACATTGCTTTGCCAACAAAGGTCCATCTAGTCAAGGTTATGGTTTTTCCAGTGGTCATGTATAGATGTGAGAGTTGGATTGTGAAGAAGGCTGAGTGCCGAAGAATTGATGCTTTTGAACTGTGGTGTTGGAGAAGACTCTTGAGAGTCCCTTGGACTGCAAGGAGATCCAACCAGTCCATCCTAAAGGAAATCAGTCCTGAATATTCATTGGAAGGAGTGATGCTGAAGCGAAACTCCAATACTCTGGGCACCTGATGCAAAGAACCGACTCATTGGAAAAGACCCTGATGCTGGGAGGGATTGGGGGCAGGAGGAGAAGGGGATGACAGAGGATAAGATGGCTGGATGGCATCACCGACTCAATGCGTGTGAGTTTGGGTTAACTCCGGGAGTTGGTGATGGACAGGGAGGCCTAACGTACTGCTTTTCATGGAGTCGCAAAGAGTCAGACAGGATTGAGCGACTGAACTCAACTGATTGAATGAAATATTAAGAGAAATATTATTTCAAAAGAGTTTTGTTGAAGCTCAAGACATCACTCCTGTGTTGTTATAAGAACAGTTTACTTGGCAGTCACCTAGATCCATCACAGATGAAGTTGAATTTTACTATGACTAGGATCATTAAGGATTATTAACTAGAACATGAGGGCAATTAAAACTAAAGTAACTGTGTAAACGTGAGACAAGTTCTCACTACATCTGCTGCAGTAACATTCGTAATAGCATACTATGAGTATGCACAGAAAGAGTATTGCTATCCTCTAAGATGTACACGTGTCAAAAAGTATATAAAGCACAAAAAACATGAAGTGCTATAGTTAAAAATTGATTCAGTTTATGCTGTACATTGAGAAAAAGTAAGCATGTAAAGGCATGAAGTAGATGGATCCTTGCCAGGGAGTGGTAGAAGATGTAGCTGGAAGGAAACTGTCTGACTGGTACAGGAATTTCTTCAGGGATGATGATAATGTTCAGAATTAGATGGGGCAGTTCCAAAATATTATGAGTTTATTCCATGCCATTGAATTGTCCAATTTAAACTGCTAAATTTATATTATGTAATTTTTGCCTCAATGAACTAATTTAAAAGTAAAATGAAAAAAAACTTGATTGTAGCAGAGGCTGCTTTTAGTTTATCAAAATACTACTTTTGATGTCCTCTTAAATCACAGACACATATATGTGTGTCTCTAAAACCTTGTAGACAGTCTATTTATTTTGTGATTGCTATACTTTATCCGTATTAATTGTATTCAACCAGTAAGTTTCCAGCCTTCTTGAGTCTAATGAAATAGTGATGGTAGGATGTTCTTAAATTTAATATCCACCAGGTCTGAATTCACTTACCCCATTATAAGATAATTTTTGCAGTTAAAGAGTGACCTTTAGAACCATCATGTATGGCCGTACTGTCCTTGAGAATCCATCATCCTTATCTTTGCCTACACCTACTCCACACCTATTTGGAAACCCTATAATGACACTGTGAAGTTGTATTATCTCATGTAAAAAGGGTTCAAACAAATAAGATACTATTCTCAAATTATCTTTTTCTCATAACTGGACAATGAAAGAAAGAAAAACTTTATAAAGAAAGATACAATTGAGAGGAAAAGGATAACATTTAATGTCCTCTAGCACAGTTTTTTTACCTCATCTGTATAAAATGCATATAGTGGCATCTTCAGAATGCACTGAACATTTATTACCTAAAAAAAAGCCACAAAACTTTTTCTTTTTCTCTTAACAATACACATATGTAAGAGGAAATAAAGATGATGCACAGGAATGTGCAGCTCAATTCCTCCAAGGATACATCAAAAATGCATGTATTTATGGAACACTTCTATCTGAAGCTAACTGAAAGCTCACAGAAGAACTCCTGTATAACCAAGGCTACATGAAATATATACATGTAATCAGGTGGGAAGAGTGAAAAAGCAATCAGGTCAGGACCTGTGGCCTTGGGAAAGAACTCAGGGAAAGAGAGATAACACTGGCAGAAACTTGCTCTGGGGAGTGAGTCATTTGAGCCATAGACAGGGAATCACAATCGTGGGATCATACTTATTGGGTGGCTGATGGGCTCTTGGGGCAGATAAAAAAGCTGGGGAAGCCAGCCATTAGAGTGGTATCATCTGCATATATGATATTGTTGATATTTGTCCAGGCAGACTTAATTTTAGCTTATGATTCATCCAGCCCAGCATTTCACATGAAACCAGAAAATACCTCTAGATAAATGAAAATGAAAACACAGCACCACAATTTATGGAATAAAGGATAAGCAGTTCTAATGGGAAAGTTTTTGTTATATAGGTCTTCCTCAAGAAACAAGAAAAATCTCAAATAACCTAATCTACCAACTGAAAGAATTAGAGAGCAAAATCTAAAGTCAGTAGAAAGAAAGAAAGAATAAAGAGCAGAGAGGAAATAAATGAAATAGAAATTTTAAAAAAGCAATAGAAAAGATCTATGAAACCAAGACCTGCTGTTTCAAAAAAATAAGAGAAATTGATATCCTTTCAGCCAGATTCACCAAGAAGAACAAAAACCCAAATAAACAAAGTAAGAATGAAAGAAGAGAAATAAAAGTAGTACAGAGACACAAAAAAATTCTAATGATACTAAAAATCCTAATAAGAATACTACCAACAGTTGCATATGCCAAGTTGGACAACATAGAAGAAATGGACAAGTTTATAGAAACATGACCTGCTGAGATTGAATCAAGGAGAAACAGACAAACTGAACAGACTAATCATTAATAGTGAAGTTAGATTTGTGATCTAAAAAGCCTCTCAACATTCAAAATTCTGGGCCAGATGACTTCACAGGGGAATTCTGCCAAACATATAATGACCTAACAGTTATCCTTCTCAAAATATTTCAAAAAAAGTAAAGACAGAGTACTCTCAAGTTAATTCTATGAGGCCACCATCACCCTGATATCAAGTCAAACAGCTCTGTTCCTCCAAGGATACATCAAAAATGCATGTATTTATGGAACACTTCTATCTGAAACTAACTGAAAGCTGACAGAAGAACTCCTGTATAACCAAGGCTATATGAAATGTATACATGTAATCAGGTAGGAAGAGTGAAAAAGCAATCAGGTCAGGACCTGTGGCCTTGGGAAAGAACTCAGGGAAAGAGAGATAACACTGGCAGAAACTTGCTCTGGGGAGTGCTACTACAAAAAAATTTATAGGCCAGTAACTTCAATGATGAAGGCTTCCTTGCTGGCTCAGATGGTAAAACATTTGTCTGAAATGCAGGAGACCTGAATTTGATCCTTGGGTTAGTAAGATCCCCTGGAGAAGGAAATGGCAACCCACTCCAGTACTCTTGCCTGGAAAATCCCATGGACATAGAAGCCTGGTAGGCTATAGTCCATGGGGTCGCAAAGAGTTGGACATGACTGAGGGACTAGATGCAGATATAACTCATCAAATATTAGCAAGCCAAACCCAACAATATAGAAAAAGGATCATTCACCATGATCAAATTGGATTTATTGCAGAGGCACAAGAAAGGTTCAACATATGCAAACCTATCAATGAGCTATGCACATTAATGAAAGGAAAAATAAAAATATGATCATCTCGAAAGATGCAATAAAAGCATTTGACTAATGTCTATACTAAAATAGAAATATACAAATAGATAAAGGTAGAAATTAAATGAGTGAATGAATCAATGCAGTAATGTAATTTTATAGAATGAAAGAGCCAATGGGACCTGAGAAACTATTATAACCAAAAAAACTTTTTAAAAGAAATCACTGAAGGTCTGGAGCTCTCTGGTGCTAAAATAGACAAAATAGAAAAAGCAACTTGGTTGAATTGATCACTTAATAATTTGTTACAGCTTTGTAGGACTTTATGAACTACAAAACATATTAACCCATACGCCTTTAAAATATACAACTGCTTCTGACTTTGACTTAGTCATTGTTATAGTTGTTGTTCAGATGCTCATTCATGTTTGACTCTTTGTGGTCCCATGGACTGTCCCTCACTATCTTCTGGAGTTTGTCTTAGTTCACGCCCATTGCATCGGTGATGCTGTCCAGCCATCTCATCCTCTGACACCTCTTCTCCTTCTGCCCTCAATCCTTCCCAGCATCAAGGACTTTCCCAAAGAGTTGTCTGTTCACATCAGATCACTAAAATACTGGAGCTTCAGCTTCAGCATCAGTCTTTCTAGTGAATATTCAGGGTTGATCTCCCTTAAGATTGACTGGTTTGAGCTCCTTGCTGTCCAACGGACTTTCAGGAGTCTTCTCCAGCACCACAGTTTGAAGGCATCAATTTTTTGGCATTCTGCCTTCTTTACAGTCCAGCTCTCACAACAATATGTGACCACAGGGAAGACCATAGCTTTGACTATCCTGACCTTTGCCAACAGTGATGTCTCTGCCTCTCAACACACTGTCTAGGTTGGCTATCACTTTCCTGCCAAGAAGCAATTGTCTTCTGATTTTATGGCTGAAGTCACTGTCCACAGTAATTTTGGAGCCCAAGAAGAAGAAATCTGTCACTACTTCCACCTTTCCCCTTCTATTTGCCATGCAGTATAGGAACCAGAAACCGTGATCTTAGTTTTTATAATATTTAGTCTTAAGTCAGCTCTTTCTTTCTCCTCCTTCACCTTCACCCTTGATAGATCACTGCCTTGTTTTGGCAAAGGGACTTGCATAACTCAGTGAAGCTATGAGCCCTGTTATGCAGGGCCACTCAAGATGGATGGGTCATAGCAGAGAGTTCTGACAAAGCTTGATCCACTGGAGGAGGGAATGGCAATCCCCTGCCACAGTATACTTGCCATGAAAACCTCATGAACTGTGTAAAAGGACTTAGCCATTACCTACATTGTAAAGATGATGAAAGTGGAACCAGTTAGTACAGTAGCTCGATGCATGATTTTTGAACATTAGCAAATGAATGAATACAGTTCAGAGAAGTTAGGTTGCTTGCTTGACTATATATAACTTGTCCTTGTGCTTAGTCACTCAGTCATGTCCAACTCTTTGTGACCCCATGGACTGTAGCCTGCTAGGCTCCATTGTCCATGGGAATTCTCCAGGCAAGAATACTGGAGTGAGTTGCCATGCCCTCTTCCAGGGCATCTTCCCCGCCCAGCAATTGAATCCAGGTCTCCCACACTGCAGGTGGATTCTTTACCATCTGAACCATCAGGGAAGCCTGATAGTATATAACTAGTAAACTTTCTAAATCTGAATTCAAGTTTCCTGCCTTCAGCTTGTATTCCTTTCACAATGCCACTAACACAGTTGGGTATATTTTTGTCCAATACTTACGGTGTCAGATTATTTGATGTGAACATTTATGACAGTAGTGAGGCTTCTCTTGAATATTTTTAGTATAATCTCGTCACTTTAACATTAGACCTAAGTCTGACTTTACCATCAACAATACTGAATAACCAATTAAAAGTTAGAATTCAACTAGATAATTTTTGCTTAATTGCTTATAATATGTGAATTTATTATAACATGAATAATGCATCTTTGAATAGAGAAAAGTAGGTAGCAGTAATTTCTTGCCAATAAGTTACAATATAAATATATTTTAATAACAGACATGAGAGATATTTAATCCTCAACTTACAAAGGACGAAGCTAGGATTCACAGGTGTGTTGTGATATACAACTAAGACACAGGAAAGCACTGATAGGCCTTAGCAAATATTGTAAGCATATATTTTAAGTAGATGTTCTCATTATAAAAACCTTTACAGAGCAGAATTTGTATTGATCACATTCAAAGTTCTTAGGCTATGTTTCACCAAAGACAAAGGCCAAAATTTTTAATTTTCATGATTGGAACCTTGAAAATGTAGTTGGTTTCTAATATTAATATACGTTAATAAATGTATACTTAGAGAATTAAATTCACTAGTGAATACTGGATTGACCAAAAGTTCATTTAGATGTTTGTAAGATGTTATGGAATCTTAACAAATTTTGGCTGACTCATTGGAAAAGACCCTGATGCTGGGAGGGATTGGGGCAGGAGGAGAAGGGGACGAGAGAGGATGAGATGGCTGGATGGCCTCACCGACTCAATGGACATGAGTTTGAGTGACTCCAGGAGTTGGTGATGGACAGGGAGGCCTGGTGTGCTGCGATTCATGGAGTCACAAAGAGTTGAACACGATTGAGCGACTGAACTGAACTGAATATATGAAAGAGAAGTAGGAAAACACAAAATAGAGAAAAACTATATTAACCAATGTATTTTATTTCAGTTTAACAATACTAAAAAAATTGTTACTTTTTCAAAATATTGTTATATAAGAGTCTTAGAAAAATAGAAAATATTTTTATCAGCAATAAATTTGAAATTTTTACAGTTTGGAAATAGTAGTGTGAAACTCTCACAGACTACCATTTGGATTATGAAAGAATATAACATAATTAACAATTTAAAAAATGTAGTGCCAAAAAAAGAAACATTCTACAATTTTTCTTAAATTTCTACTTGAAAATTCTTAAACTGATCAGTCTTATAAATAGGATTTTTCATAGAGATATACTATAAGCTATGCAACTTTTTAAAAAATATTTTTAATATGTCAGAAAACTAAAATCTAACCAAGCTCATGGAGCTATTCTATAACACCTTTTAATTTTCACTGAATGCAGAGTTCCAAAGAATAGCAAGAAGAGATAAGAAAGCCTTCTTCAGCGATCAATGCAAAGAAATGGAGGAAAACAACAGAATGGGAAAGACTAGAGATCTCTTCAAGAAAATTAGAGATACCAAGGGAACATTTCATGCAAGGATGGGCTCGATAAAGGACAGAAATGGTCTGGACCTAACAGAAGCAGAAGATATTAAGAAGAGGTGGCAAGAATACACGGAAGAACTGTACAAAAAAGATCTTCNCTTGGACTGCAAGGAGATCCAACCAGTCCATTTTGAAGGAGATCAGCCCTGGGATTTCTTTGGAAGGAATGATGCTAAAGCTGAAACTCCAGTACTTTGGCCACCTCATGCGAAGAGTTGACTCATTGGAAAAGACTCTGATGCTGGGAGGGATTGGGGGCAGGAGGAGAAGGGGACGACCGAGGATGAGATGGCTGGATGGCATCACTGACTCGATGGATGTGAGTCTGAGTGAACTCCGAGAGATGGTGATGAACAGAGAGGCCTGGCGTGCTGCGATTCATGGGGTCGCAAAGAGTCGGACACGACTGAGCGACTGAACTGAACTGAACTGAACTGAACCTCTATATACAAGTTGTCCCTACTCTAAATTGGAGCTTGTTTACAATCTGTCACTCATGGAGTTAAACTCTACGAGTGGCTGGTGAAAGATAATTGAACGCCAAGTATATTATCAGAATGAAAGCCATATAATTAAGTTAAAAGAGGAAAGACTGAACTGTTCTGTTAGATGGCAGGTTAATGTCTGCATAGAACGCTAATGCTACTATTATATTTTGGGCTTGTGAAGAAACAAATGAGATTGACATTCAAAAATTATGCTTTTATAGTGGCATAAAGATCAAGTGCACTGCTATTTGAAGAACTCAGTCTTGATGTTGTTGTTTAGCCTGCTTTTTAATACCCTTTTTAGGTTTATCGTAGCTTTCCTTCTGAGGAGCAAGCCTCTTTTAATTTCAAGGCTGCAGACACCATCTGCAGTGATTTTAAAGCCCAAGAAGATAAAACCTGTCACTCTTTCCACTTCCCCCCTTCTATTTGCTATGAAATGGTGGGATTGGATTCCATGATATTAGTATTTGGATGTTGAATTTTAAGCCACCTTTTTCATTCTCCTCTTTTACCTTCATCAAGAGACTGTTTTAGTTCTCCTTTGCTTTCTGCCATAATGGTGGTATCATCTGCATATCTGAGGTTATTAATATTTCTCCTGGCAATCTTGATTCTAGCTTGTGCTTCATCCAGCCTGGTGTTTTGCATGATGTACTCTGCATATAAGATAATGAGCAAGGTGAAAATATATATTCTTGATGTCTTCCTTTCCCAGTTTTGAATCAATCCATGTCCAGTTCTATCTCTTTGTTCTTGACCTGCATATAGGTTTCTCAGGAGACAGATAAAGTGGTCTAGTACCCCCATCTCTTTAAGAATGTTCTACAGTTTGTTGTGATCCACACAGTCAGAGGCTTTAATATATGAAGCAGATTTTTTTTTTTTTCTGGAATTCCCTTGCTTTTTCTATGATCCAATGGATGTTGGTAGTTTGATCTCTGGTTCCTCTGTCTTTTATAAATCCAACTTGTACATCTGGAAGTTCTTGGTTCATGTACTGTTGAAGCCTAGTTTGAAGGGTTTTGAGCATCACTTTGCCAGCATGTGAAATAAACAAAATTGTACGGTAGTTTGAACATTCTTTGGCATTGCATTTCTTTGGAATTGTAATAAAGCCTGATCTTTTCCAGTCCCGTGGCCACTGCTGAGTTTTCCAAATTTGCTTATATATTGAGTGCAGCACATTAGCAGCAGCATCTTTTATGATTTTAAATAGATCAGCTAGAATTCCATCAAGGCCCATTTGACTTCACACTCCAAGATGTCTGGCTCTAGGTGAGTGACTATACCATTGTGATTATCTAGGTGATTAAGACCTTTCTTATATAGTTCTTCTGTGAATTTTTGCCACTTCTTAATCTCATCTGCTTCTGTTGCTGCTGCTGCTGCTAAGTCACTTCAGTCATGTCCGACTCTGTGTGACCCCATAGATGGCAGCCCACCAGGCTCCCTCGTCCCTGGGATTCTCCAGGCAACAACACTGGAGTGGGTTGCCATTTCCTTCTCCAATGCGTGAAAGTGAAAAGTGAAAGTGAAGTTGCTCAGTCATGTCCAACTCTTCGTGATCCCATGGGCTGCAGCTTACCAGGCTCCTCCGCCCATGAAGTTTTCCAGGCAAGAGTACTGGAGTGGGATCTGCTTTTGTTAGGTCCTTACTATTTCTGTCCTTTATCATGCCCATCTTTGCAAGAAATGTTCTCTTGATATATCCAATTATCTTCAACATATTTTTAGTATTTCCCCATTCAACTGTTTTCCCCTAGTTCTTTTAGTAAAGGCAATAAAGAAGGGTCAACTCAAGAAACACATTTTCCCTTCAATAAAATTTTCTTATTGGTATTCCAAATTACAAGTGCTAATTAGAAGTAGGATTTTTTTTTTTTTTTTTTTTTTNCTATTTCTGTCCTTTATCATGCCCATCTTTGCAAGAAATGTTCTCTTGATATATCCAATTATCTTCAACATATTTTTAGTATTTCCCCATTCAATTGTTTTCCCCTAGTTCTTTTAGTAAAGGCAATAAAGAAGGGTCAACTCAAGAAACACATTTTCCCTTCAATAAAATTTTCTTATTGGTATTCCAAATTACAAGTGCTAATTAGAAGTAGGATTTTTTTTTTTTTTTTTTTTACTTATTTGAGGACTATCTTTGATTTCTTTATTTCTTAATTTCTTTTTATGGACAAAGGAACACAAATTTAGAGCCATGCTTTTTTTGTTTGTTACCAACGTGGGTTCTTGAACTCTTTAATCAATAGAAATTGATGAGGACAGATGAGAAATTCAGACTAGGCTTCCTTGGGACTTGATATAGCATTAGGGGGTGAGAAGCAACAGGTTGCCTTGCTCACTCTGTAGGTGGGAATAGGGTTGGGTGGTTAATCTGGTCCCTTGAATGGGATGAGGGTGGAGACAGAGCCGTGGGTGGCCCTGCAGAGCAGTGCCTTAGGTGATCTGCCTTCCTCCTTGGTGGTGCTGTGTGCGGGAATCGTGTGCAGCACCTGCTCTTGCTCCTAATACCTTAGAAGTGGCATTTGGGGTTTTTGCCTTTTGTGTCTTGTTCACAATTTGCCCCCAACTGGGCATGTACCCAGAGCTTCCCTAGTGGCTCAGTGGCAAAGAATCTTCCTGCTAAGCCAAAAATGGGGGTTCTGTCCCTGGGTCAGAAAGATTGCCTAGAAAAGAAAATGGCAACCCACTCCAGTATTCTTGCCTGGCAAATCTCATGGACAGAGTAGCCTGGTGGGCTACAGTCCATAGGGTAGCAAAAAGGCAGACACTTAGTGACTGAGCATGTATGCTTAGGCATGTACCCAGTTATTTTTAGTCCCTATCACCTTTTGTATCCTGTTGCTCAAGGAGACATTTGTCTAGATGTACACATTGCAGTAAAGGATCCCAGATCCCAGCCTATTTCACTTTGATTATTGACAGACTCTGATAGTCTGTCATCCCTCTGCTGATCAGTCTATTCCTTGATCTATATGTCTATCATCTATTTGCTTTAAGTAATTAAATAAGAATCTATAAACCCACTAACCAATACAAAATCTGGGATACTAACAAAGACCTCCATCATCCAGTTTGGTCCTGTCCCATCCAGATACCTGCCACCTTCAAACTGAAAAACCAAAGCAACCAAACAAAAAGCCACCTATGGTTCTGTTTGTTATTTCCTTGCAGATATTTTTGTATATGTTCATTCCATAAAAATTCCTGAAAATAATTTTTTAAAATTGTGCTTAATTAAAAAATGGTATCATGAAATATAAGCTCCTATAACTTGTTAAGCTTTCAATCACATTGTTAATATTCATCCATTTGTTGAATATAGTTTTAGCTTGTTTACATCCTTTTATGTTAAATGCTTCCATTTTTAAAAATTATTTTAAAGTATATGATCTATTCTCTGGTGGATGGGCATTCAGTTTTTTCTGAGTTTTATTTCTGTATGTGTGCATGCTCATTTGCTCAGTTGTGTCTGACTCTTTCCTACTCCATGGTCTGTAGCCCACCAGGCCCCTATGTCCATGGAATTTTCCAGGCAGGGATACTGGAGTGGGTTGCCATTTCCTCTTCCAGGGGATCTTCCTGATCCAGAGTTCTAATCCATGTCTCCTGTGTCTCCTGCATTGGCAGGCAGATCCTTTACTCCTGAGTCACCTGGGAAGCCTTATTTTTGTAGACTGGACTGCTATTATCTTGTTTTCCAGTATACATCATAAGAAATTCTTTTAGTATTACAGAGAGGATAGTGTTTCTCCATTTAATGCAATTTTAAGTTATAAAATAGTACCACTTTTCCAGGGCAATTTCCCACCTTCTAAAATCTATAAAAATATTAAAATATTTTACTGATCTGCATCATCTCCAATGATTAGTATTTTAATTGATGACAGTCAAATGGACAGGAAAATGACATGTTATTTATTTTATTGTTGTCGTTGTGTTTGTCAACTAAATTGTAAATTTTATAAAGGCAACAGGATTTTCCTATGCTGCTTCATTTCATGTGGCATCTAATAATCTTGAGTATATAATAGGTCTCTAATTGATTGAATGTAGATTAATCTACCAGACATGTTGATTAAAAGAGGTATGGGGAATAGAAAAATAGCTCCAAACTTGTATACAGCATAATGCCCAGAATTAGCTTGAGAAATGAGGAAATTGTTGACTGAAGAAAAATGTACAGCCTAAAAGTTGCAAGCTATGTTTTATTTGAGGCCTTACTGAGAACTATAGCCTGGGATATACCTAAGTTTTTGCTAAAATACCAAAAAAAGAAAAAAAAAATGTAATTGAACATCAAAAAATTACTGCTAACCACAGCAAAATACATCTTAATTTAATTTTAGTGTTTTTCCACATGTGGGAAGATGTGAGTCTGAAATCATCGAAATTATTCCTTAAATATGCATTTTAATTGTCTCTATCCTCATACTTTTTCAATATCCTCGATTCCTGTCACAGGACATAGTTGGTGATGGCTTCATTGGTTGATAGCGTGATGGGGGGCAAGATTTTTCCTTTACTGAAAAGAAAAGCAACATTTTTTTTTTTCCTGTAGAAATAAAACATGTTTAGAATTTGTTTTGTCTTAGTAGCTTGGAAAACATTCTGTTCTTTTCTTTTTTTTCCTTCAACAAGATAAATATAAGCTAATTCACGTCATCAGATACACATTGCAGTCCAACTATTACCTCTTCTCAGCCTCTTCTGTGGTTATTAGTAAAGTTCAATTTCCAGTTACTTAATCACCATCATGTCATATTTGCTCCAAACAGCAAATATTTTGCTGTTGTGCTTTTCAAATAGCTGCTTGACAAGATACAATTATAATGTACTGCTAGATTTTTGTTACATGTATAAAGTAGAGGCTGAGCAAAATAAACACAGAAGAAAGTACATTCTCAAAAGCTGGCCTTGTGAACCTTAGATATAATAAAAAAGATACACATCCAATTTTATTCTTTCACAAATAGAATGTTTAGAAACATCACTGTTTCTATATAATGATTGATCAAACTGCATTTTGAACAAAGGCGTGAATTTGACCTTGGACTTCTTACTTCATCTAAAAAATTAAATGCTACTAAATTGTCTAAAATAAGCTCTTTAGGGCCAAATACTCAGCATAACCTGATAGTTCATCACAGCTTTATTTCTGTTCATGTTCTTTTGAGGATTGGATATGTAAAAAGGAAAGGAAAGTGAAGTCTCTCAGTTATGTCCAACTCTTTGAGACCCTCTGGACTGTAGCCCACAAGTCTCCTCCATCTGTGGGGTTCCCCAGGCAAGAATACTGGAGTGGGTTATCATTTCCTTCTCCAGGGGATCTTCCCAACATGGGGATGGAACCCAGGTCTCCCGCATTGCAGGCAGCCGCTTGAAGACATATGTAGAAATGTAGAAGTTTAACTCAAAATTTTGAGAGTCCCTTGGACTGCAAGGAGATCCAACCAGTCCATTTTGAAGGAGATCAGCCCTGGGATTTCTTTGGAAGGAATGATGCTGAAGCTGAAACTCCAGTACTTTGGCCACCTCATGCGAAGAGTTGACTCATTGGAAAAGACTCTGATGCTGGGAGGGATTGGGGGCAGGAGGAGAAGGGGACGACCGAGGGTGAGATGGCTGGATGGCATCACTGACTCGATGGATGTGAGTCTGGGTGAACTCCGGGAGATGGTGGTGAACGGGGGGGCCTGGCGTGCTGCGATTCATGGGGTCGCGGGGAGTCGGACGCGACTGAGCGACTGAACTGAACTGAACTGAGTCTTAATTTTCTAAATCTTAAAATGGGGTTCATAATACTTATCTAAAAGTAAGCACTCATGCTCAAGAAATGTTTGTTTTCATATATGTATGACTGAGTCCCTTCACTGTTCACTGGAAACTACCACATTGTTAATCAAATCTACCCCAATACAAAATAAAACGTTTAAAGTTTGGAGAAAAAAAAAAAAANTATGTCCAACTCTTTGAGACCCTCTGGACTGTAGCCCACAAGTCTCCTCCATCTGTGGGGTTCCCCAGGCAAGAATACTGGAGTGGGTTATCATTTCCTTCTCCAGGGGATCTTCCCAACATGGGGATGGAACCCAGGTCTCCCGCATTGCAGGCAGCCGCTTGAAGACATATGTAGAAATGTAGAAGTTTAACTCAAAATTTTGCTACTTTAGAAACACAAACACATTACCCTTTCTGAACCAAATTGCTTGAGCTTTCAAAAGTAGGGGACAGTGCATCACTTTGTCCTTCAGGGAGTAGTTCATCATTCTCACATAAGACATTTGGGAATATGGTTAGTGTGATAGACTCTAAATCCTTAGTGCCCATCAGTTGTAGTGCTGTTGGGAGTAAGTTTTATAAATTTTCCTCAAAGACTGAAAGAGTTAACGTGCTCTGCTAAGAAGCTGAATTATTATCAAATAGAAAAATGATAGGACCCACACATTAGAAATTCATTTCACTACTAAACTGGTCCTTTTAGAGATTACAGTATAATTTTTCTCATTAAAGGCTCTTTGATATGCTTTAAAGAGGGTTTGTGTGAAGTTTCTTTTTTCTAAGGATGGACTCAAATTTGAACAAACACCAGGAGATAGTGAAAGGCAAGGAAGCCTGGCATGCTGCAGTCCATGGGGTCACAAATGGTGGGACATGACTTAGGGACTGAACAACAAGGATGGAGAACTCTGCTCTTTGCAGTATAGTCTTTGATATGCATGGTTTTGAATTTTAAAAGTAATTGCCTAAGAAATGGGGATGTATGTTGTTTGCATATGAATTGCTGCCCTTTGACTATTCTAGTTTCATCAGCAAAGTACCAATTAACCTACAGTACTGATGTCCTTTCAATTAGTAAAGAAAGATTTCAGATGATTGCATTTAAAGTCACAAATACAGCCCCAAATAGAGATCAAGTCCAAGTTTAAAGAAAAGAAAAAATAAAAGGATATTCTGAAGGCCTTCTTCTTAAACACTTGGCCTGTTATATAGGAATATCAGTGATAAATTATATGAGAAAAGTCAGGTTACATAATCTGTAATTTTTGTAGTTCTATAGGATATCAGCCATGGGATTTCTTTGGAGGGAATGATGCTAAAGCTGAAACTCCAGTACTTTGGCCACCTCATGCGAAGAGTTGACTCATTGGAAAAGACTCTGATGCTGGGAGGGATTGGAGGCAGGAGGAAAAGGGGATGACAGAGGATGAGATGGCTGGATGGCATCACGGACTCGATGGATGTGAGTCTGAGTGAACTCCAGGTGTTGGTGATGGACAGGGAGGCCTGGCGTGCTGTGATTCATGGGGTCACAAAGAGTCGGACACGACTGAGCAACTGAACTGACTGACAAATCAATCTTGAAGTAAGAGGGTTGTTAGGAGAATAATATGTTTAATCAAGTTAGAGATGTATACCATTTTATTTAAAATGTTTAGGGATACATAATGCCTATTGCTAGTTCTTCAGATGTGTATTAAATTGGGAATTTATGCCTGCTTTTTTGAACAAAGATTACAGGTTAAAATCTCAGAAGTGATTTCAGCCTGTTGAAGCTGATATGCTGACACACCACAATATACTAAATTCTTTACAAAAGACACAAAGATGAATAAGTCCCCAGGAATAAAACTTGTCTAAAGTTCACAAGCTGCTCCAAATTATGAGAACTGCAGTTGTTTACAGAACAAAAATAAAACACTAAGAAGTCTATCTTGTTTCTCAGAACTTACCAGTTGGTAGAAATTTTGAACAAATGTTAAAGAGGTAATCTATTATACTAATGGTAAATATGAAAACTCAATTCATAATCCAATTAACAAAATCTTTACAATTTTAAGCTAATAGGTCAGCATTGGGCTAAATCATAATTCTCGGAACACATTAAAATCCCCTGGAGAGATCAAAAATATGAAGTTTCCATTTCTGATAATTTAGAGTTAACTCATATTGAACTAACCCTCCTAGCAAAAATGATTAGAAAGTCTAAATAGAAAATGATCATTTGGAAATATATTAGTGTGAGCACAATTGTTGCAGGAAAATGGGATGCAAGAGGATGGTCTTATCCTAGGTCTTCAGAGAGCCCCTGGGACGGGCCACCAAGTGATGTCCCTTGGCTTGATGCAGGAAAGATTTCAAGAGGGAGCCCATATGAAGGGAAAGATGATTTAATCTGGGAGATACACACTCCATAGATAAGAGAGTTCAGTCCAGTTTAGTTCAGTTGCTCAGTCGTGTCCGACTTTTGGCGACCCCATGAATCACAGCATGCCAGGCCTCTCTGTCCATCACCAACTCCCAGAGTTCACCCAGACTCATGTCCATCAAGTCAGTGACGCCATCCAGCCATCTCATCCTCAGTCGTCCCCTTCTCCTCCTGCAGCCAATCCCTCCCAGCATCAGAGTCTTTTCCAATGAGTCAACTCTTCGCATGAGGTGGCCAAAGTACTGGAGTTTCAGCTTTAGTATCATTCCTTTCAAAGCAATCCCAGGGCTGATCTCCTTCAGAATGGACTGGTTGGATCTCCTTGCAGTCCAAGGGACTCTCAAGAGTCTTCTCCAACACCACAGTTCAAAAGCATCAATTCTTTAGCGCTCAGCCTTCTTCACAGTCCAACTCTCACATCCATACATGACCACAGGAAAAAAACCATAGCCTTGACTAGACGGACCTTAGTCGGCAAAGTAGTGTCTCTGCTTTTGAATATGCTATCTAGGTTGATCATAACTTTTCTTCCAAGGAGTAAGCGTCTTTTAATTTCATGGCTGCAGTCACCATCTACAGTGATTTTGGAGCCCAAAAAATTAAAGTCTGACACTGTTTCCACTGTTTCCCCATCTATTTCCCATGAAGTGATGGGACCAGATGCCATGATCTTCATTTTCTGAATGTTAGCTTTAAGCCAACTTTTTCACTCTCCACTTTCACTTTCATCAAGAGGCTTTTTAGTTCCTCTTCACTTTCTGCCATAAGGGTGGTGTCATTTGCATATCTGAAGTTATTGATATTTATCCTGGCAATCTTGATTCCAGCCTAGGCTGTCTCAAAAGGCAAGGGGTCCAAGTGTGGGGCTGGTCAGTTTTTATGGATTGTGTAATTTCATAAACTGAGTAGGAAGATCATTGTTTTGGAGAGGGGGTAAGGATTTCCATGAATTAGGTTACTGCCCATTTTGGCCTTTTATCCATTGACTTAGAATTGACATGGTGCATGTAGGTGTGTTGTTTAGCATATGCTCATGTATTACAAAGGGCATATCATGAGGCTCAAGGTCTACCAGAAGTCGCATTTTCTGCCATCTTGGGCCTAGTTGTTTCTAACCAGTTTATGTTGTGCCCTCAATGGTTGTCATTTTGTTAAAAGTGGTACCCTGGCCCTTTTTCTCTTATCCCAGCAGCAAGCCAAAAGTAGAAGGGAGAGATAGGCGAGATTATCATTTAGGTTCATATTTCCCATTCTTTGTGTTTCACTTTGCTCACTACTGCAAAAATCTAGCCATGCAGGGAGATGTTGCTTTCTTAGTCACTGTTGTTACCTGAAAGAACATGGATCTACTCACTAACTCACAGCAAAGCCAATTTACTGACACCAGGTTGTGACAAAGGAAAGTACAGCTTTTATTTGTAAGACATCAAGCAAGGAGTATCAGTAGCACATGCTCAAAAGCCCCAACTCCCTGATGGCTTTCAGGGAAGAATTTTTAAAGACAGCACTTGGAGATGGGGCTTCAGGGGGTACATAACTTTCTTCTGATTGGTTGGTGGTGAGGTAACAGGGTGGTTTTTCACTAATGTCAGTTACTGGCATTAGGCTTCCAATCAGGTCCAGTGCTGTGGTCAGCATGTAGTAACCATCCTCTTAGAGGGTGGGAGGGTCTTAGATCCGGAAGAAGAACTCAGTATCTTTCAGATGGTTGTGTATATACCAGTGAAGAGTAACTAGGATTCTGTTTTATTAATGAACTATTGTCATTACTTTACTTGTGTCAGTTACAAATTGGTACTTGCCATCCACCTCTGTAAGGATTAAATCATGTGCTGCTAAAACTGCCACCTTCAACATGTCCTAAAGTGAGTTCAAGGTGGAGATCAGATATGAGGCTCTCTGTGCTCTCAAAAAGTGGCAGAATGGGTTTTCAGACAGATATTTTCAGGAACTGATTTTATGAGCCCAGTTCTTTCATCTCCTCATATCTAGAAAAGTACTAAGTTCCTTCATGGTGACATTTGCTTGTAGAGACTAGTAAAAACGTCTGCAAAATGTGTGCTTGATTGCATGAACTCCCTCTTCACTGAAATCACTTATATACTGACCTTTCTCTGCCTACCTCTTTGGAGTTGTTTCTCAGAGCTATCTGAGGTCTATCTCCCAGGCTTCAGTCCTCATTTTGCCCCAAATAAAACGTAACTTGCAACTCTTACATTGTCCATGTCTTTAAGTCAGCATATATTTGATTGCTTTTCCTTTGTTTCTATGTTTCCTCACTTCCCTAATCAGTAACTGCATTGATCTGTTCTTTGAAACTCAAAGAAGGGCTAGGAGACTAAAGCATTATTTTACATATAGGAAATTGAGGACACTGAGGGACTTTTGTACTTGAAAGGGCCCCATAGGGTCCTGCTCATTTTCATTATGTCTACTATTTGTTTTAATGGATGCCACTATGGTATGATGGTATGAGGGTAAAGATTGCATTTTATGGCTTTTATACCCTTATCAAGTAGGATCTTGCATGGGTTGAATTAAATACAAAGTTAACTATCTGTATCTCTTCGCTTATACACATGCATTGTGTGTGTGTGGGGGGGTGGTGGTGGTGTGGGTGTGGGTGTGTGTTTTAAACTAAAGCAGCTAGGAACTCAAAGGATGAATTAATTTTGTTGTTGTTCAGTCACTCAGTCATGTTCAACTCTTTGTGACTCCATGGACTGCAGCACTCCAGACTTCCCTGTCTTTCACTATCTGCCAGAGTTTGCTCAATTTCATGTCTGTGTAGTCAGTGATGTTATCTTACCATCTCATCCTCTGCTGCCTGCTTCTCCTCCTGCTCTCAATTTTTCCCAGTATCAGAGTCTTTTCCAGTGAATTGGCTCTTCACATCAGGTGGCCAAAATATTGGAGCTTCAGCTTCAGCATCAGTATTTCCAATGCATATTCAGGACTGATTTCCTTTAGGATGGACTAGTTTTATCTCCTTGCAGTTCAAAGAACTCTCAAGAGTCTTCTCCAGCACAATTCAAAAGGATCAATTCTTCTGCACTCAACCTTCTTTATGGTCCAACACTCATAGCTGTAAAATTTTCAAAAACCCATCGATTTATGTTTTTCTTTTACTCCCATAGAAACAGAATTCCTTGATAAAAGTGCAGTCTTGAAGCATTGCCTAACATTAATTTGCCATATTTTAAAAGACACTATAGTGCAGAACAAGAAATGGAAGTAAGTATCACCACTTTCGCTTTAGTATTTCCTTGTTAACTTTAACTGATGTCAATCGGGGTGGGGTAGGGGGAGGTCTTCTACATGGGTAATTTAGGTAGGCAAACACATGTTGTCATCTGCCCCATACTTAAGTAGAAAACAGACGTTTAATTGGCCAGCACACTCTGCTAGAAGCAAAGGCCCCCAAAAGGAGTATTTAATCCTAGATTCAAATACTCCTCGTGATATCAAGAGCCCTATTGTGTCCAGTACCCTGGCAGGTTGCTTTTGTTCATTATCTCCTTCTTCTAGAATACAGACCATTAATTTCATATTTAGAACCTACTAAGGAGAAGCTAGGGCCTTCCCTGGTGGCTCAGAGGTTAAAGCATCTGCCTGCAATGTGGGAGACCTGGGTTCGATCCTTGGATTGGGAAGATCCCGTAGAGAAGGAAATGTTAACCTACTCCGGTACTTTTGCCTGGAGAATCCCATGGACGGAGGAGCCTGGTGGGCTGCAGTCCACAGGGTTGCAAAGAGTCGGACACGACTGAGCGACTTCACTTTCTTCATTTTCTTTAAGGAGAAGCTATTGAAGAGTATTTTAATGAGTTAACTCTCAGCATCCCCTCTGGGGGAGAAAAAAAGGGAAAACAGAAAAAATGTATCCCAGGAACACGCTGCAGTTCTGCCTTATTTTTCCCATTTGGCAGGAGATTGCACAGCTCCTTTGCCTACTACCTTCACTTTCTTCACTCTCAGATCTGTAGAAATTCTCAGCATAATTGTCTTTTGGTAACCTCTGAAGATTTCTTGGATGTAACAGTCAAGGATCATAATTCTTCCCCATAAAACATAGACTATACAACTCACTGGAAAGAGAAAGAAACATGGATTTAAAATATGCACAGTGCTTTTCTTAATATTTACTTGTTGAAGGAATAAAAGTTATCTCTCTTAATTTTTTGCTAGTTTCTATATATTCCTTTAGCTTCCCTGGCAGCTCAGACAGTAAAGAATCTGCTTGTAATGCTGGAGATCCAGATTTGATCCCTGGATCAGAAAGATGCCCTGGAGAAGGGAATGGCAACCCATTCCAGTATTCTTGCCTGGAGAATTCCATGGACAGAGGAGACTGGTAGGCTACAGTCCATGGGGTTGCAAAGAGCCAGACACAAGAGACTAACAGTTTTCACTTTCATATATTCCTTAGTGCATTTAAAAACATAATTTTCTTCCTAGGAGTCTTGTGAAAGTGAAAGTGAAGTCGCTCAGTTGTGTCCGACTCCTTGCGACCCTGTGGACTGTAGCCTGCCAGGCTCCTCTGTCCATGGGATTCTCCAGGCGAGAATACTGGAGTGGGTTGAAATTTCCTTCTCCAGGGGATCTTCCTGACCTAGGGATCAAATCCAGGTCTCCCTCATTGCAGGCAGACTCTTTAACCATTGTGATCCCTCTTAACATGGTATCTTAGTGTAGTGTAATAAAAGTGACTCCAAATATATGGAAAAGCCAATACAATATTGTAAAGTATTAAAATAAATTTATATTAAAAAAATTATTGATTACACAAAGAGAGAATTTAACTTCTTTCCTCTCATAAGCCATTCATGGATCATTTAAGGAAGGAGCATTAATTTGGAGAGCTGTCTAGAAAGTTTCCATTGATAACTTTTGATACAGTAGAGCCAATACCAATATCAAAACTTAAACAGTGCCTGTGTCTTGGAAGAAACTTCTGAAAATGATGTTAAGGCATTCTTAAAAAAAAGTCACCTAATTAATGTTCTTAATGGTACAGGTCGTAGAGTACAGGAAAGCTGAGTCAAAGTAATTTTGAATAATCAGAGTAAATAGTGGCACAAAGAATTTCTCAGCTGGCTTTTGCACATATTTTTGTCTTTAAGTAGGCATACAGTGATAAATAGTAACATTTTTTTGTCTAAATGTAAAATAATTTTAAATGAGTACAAATATTTTACATGTCAGATAATAAATATTGTGTTATAACTTAATTGCCAGCATTTTTTATTTCTTAGTAACACTTAAAATGACATCTTCCAACCAATGTAGGCTTTAATTCAGAAAAAATGTAGCACTTCTCCTGATCTTGCTGCTCAGTGGCAAGTAACATACAATCGTCATTGTCCTCCCCACCCCACATCTGTGTACCAACGCTGTCTGCCCTGCCTAGAAGGCTTCTTTGCCCTCTGCCTTCATGTTGTGTTTGACCAATACAAGCAATATTTAGACGGTCTTAGAGTGGGAGGAGAAGAGGAGGGGAGATGGTTATTCCTGCACCTCCTATTTTTTACTTTGCTACAGATCTGGCAAAGGCTTATTTCTTTATGGCCCTAAGGTTTGTCTCAGTGGACATGAATCTGGGCAAACTCCAGGAAATGGGGCAGCCTGGCATGCTGCAGTCCACAGGGTCACAAAGCGTCATAAAGGCTTTAGCGACGGAACAGCAACAACAGTTTTGTCTGGTGGTCCATGGCTCAAGTTTTCACTGGATTCCAGGAATTCTGTTTACCTCTTTTTTCCCTTCTGGATTAGATGTAATGTATTTCCTTCTATCTAAGTGATATCACCTATGCCTTTGCCCACCATTTCAGAATTCATGCTTTGCAGTTTCAGAATCCATGTTGATCTCTTAAATCTGCTCAAACCTTTGCAAATAGACCCTTCATTCATCTCTTTTCATTTAACCCATCTTAAGTATATCATCTCTCTCGTGGTAGAACCCCAACTGACACACAACCCAGTTTTTCCTGTGGGTTATTTTTTTTTTAATATCAGCTGAACTGGACGTGGAACAACAGACTGGTTCCAAATAGGAAAAGGAGTACGTCAAGGCTGTATATTGTCACCCTGCTTATTTAACTTATCGCTGGACTGGAAGAAACACAAGCTGGAATCAAGATTGCCAGGAGAAATATCAATAACCTCAGATATGCAGATGACATCACCCTTATGGCAGAAAGTGAAGAGCTAAAAAGCCTCTTGATGAAAGTGAAAGAGGAGAGCGAAAAAGTTGGCT
>SJYH01002478.1:441932-456760 GCA_006408735.1 Sylvicapra grimmia
AGTAGCCTTCTCATGTGAAAAGAAAAATGTTCATACTGAAATCCAAAGACTAGATATATTTACCAATTAATTCTTGTTTTCAGATTTATTATACTTGTTACTCAGGTATAAAAAGTGACATTTGGTGATATATAAGCTTATGATATATGCTATATGATTTGATTGATTTTAATTTGATTCAAAAGCCTTTTCAGTGTTCTTTACTTAGGTTTTTATTCAAGAATAATTAACAATTACATTCTTAGAAATTAGTTGAATGTCATTCCTAAAATAAGGATTCTACCATCTGTTTTATGAAATTTAAAGATTCTTTTGATGATGAATACAAGATGGGTGAAAGACTTGAGTAAGTGAAGGCTGTCACCAAGGGCCACACAGAGGGTTGACCTGGGGATAATGTTGCAGTGAACAACTTACCTGTTAGGCATTTTCACTCAAAATTCTTAAGACTTTCTCTCTGGTACATGTCCCATCTGCCAAACTCAGAACTTTGGGAAAGATATATGAAAGTGGGACATAGCTGTTTGAATGCTAGCAAATGGGGATTTTATACAGTTGTATTATTCACTTGAACATGAATGCATTGTAATTGGTTGCTTTCTGGATGGCTAGAAAGTTTGCTCAATCAAAAGACCGCTATCTTAGTGTAACCTGTAAACCTCAAAACATTAAGACTGTACACCTTGGTTTATTCTAACTTTATTCAATACTGAAGACACTCATGTTATATTTCTATATTTTAAAAACAGCTTTGCAAGACACTAGGAATGTAGTTCTTCCTAAATTTCTCAGGGATCCTTCAGGGTTCTGGCCTGAGCAATGAAAATTAACAGATTAAATATAGAGACTGTCTCCTTTTGTTCTCTGGAAACATTCGTTCTTTTACACTTTAAGTGTATTATAAACAGAGGTGTGCTTCAGATTTAATAGTGAGATGAATCCCTGAGCCATTTTTATTTTTCATGTTCACAATAGAAATGTTTCTAAATGAGGGTCCTTCCTCTTCTTGCCTCTGAGATTTGTTTTCATTAGGGAGGCAAGGTTTCTCTCTTTCTCAAGTGGAGAGGAGTGTAACTGTATTCCAGTGCTCATAAAAACTCATAATTTCAGTTTTCTCTCCTGTATTAAGTAAAATCACTTTCTGTACATGTGTGGATAACCATGTGCCTCTCATCACATACTTCTGAGAGTTGGGTACAGGAAACTGATGTGGTTATTTGCTGTCATTAATAATAGTCTGATTTTACTCTGGAGCTTTCATGTTTGCTTTCAGAATAATATAAATAGTCTAAGTATTAGCATTTTATTCAAAGCTACTCATCATCTACAAACACCTTTGTTTTTATCATCCATAATCAACAATAAAAATTGGGAGAATAAAAGATACTTAAAAGCTTTCACAATTATCTAGTGTATTATTATAAAGTTTTAAAGCTCTGTATGGTAAAGAAGCTGCCTGTGAATGCAGGAAACACAGGAGAAAAGATTCCATCCCTGGGTCAAGAAGATCCCCTGGAGAAGGAAACGGCAACCCACTCCAGTACTTACCTGGAAAATCCCATGGATACAAGAGCCTTGCAGGCTACAGTCCATAGTGTCACAAAGGACTTGGGCACAACTTAACGACTGAGCATCCATACAATCAAATTTCTTACTAGTAAGTTCAAAAGATTAAATATGGACTCCTTGTGTGACCTTTAGCCAAGAAATAACTATTACTTGCTGCTGCTGCTGCTGCTGCTAAGTCGCTTCAGTCGTGTCCGACTCTGTGCGACCCCATAGACAGGAGCCCAACAGGCTCCCCTGTCCCTGGGATTCTCCAGGCAAGAACACTGGAGTGGGTTGCCATTTCCTTCTCCATTGTGTGAAAGCGAAAAGTGAAAGTGAAGTCGCTCAGTCGCATCCGACTTCTAGCGACCCCATGGACTGCAGCCTACCAGGCTCCTCCATCCATGGGATTTTCTAGGCAAGAGTACTGGAGTGGCTTGCTATTGCCTTCTCCCAACTATTACTTAAGGCTCCTTTTTAATCTTACTAGAAGAATCCTCATAGATTCTGTCAATACAAACATTTGCACTGAAAATCTGTGGAATTAACACTTAGATTCATGATTCTAGTTAAAAAGAATTGACCCTTGAGTTCATATCTCTTTGTTAAAAAAATTTTTGCATTTCCAAGAGTTCAGTGTTGACATCCTAATAATAAAGATTCTCAAAAATATTGACTCAAGTAGCATGATTCTAAGACCAGTACCTTCCACATGTCAGGAGCCAATGATTGCTACACCTTTAAAAAAAAAAACAAAAAACCTCATTTCCCTTTCCCCCTAATTCCTTTCCCCTTTTCTATTAATCTCCAATTCCACTTATTGTGAGTTGTTTTCATGTTGCAACATTCAAATAGGTTTGAGTTAATGACCTTTGATTAGTTTCACTTCAGCTTTTGCAAATTCACTTTCAAAGTGGAAAGTCTCTTCTGTGCTATTTTGGAATTAAGTATGTCAGGAAGTAATACTTAATTTTTGGGACTCCATCTATTTTTAATATATTTATTGCCTGAGAATGCCACTTTTTATATTAANCTGATAATTGTACATTTACTTTTTGAGAAACTAAAATACCAAAGAGAAATATGAATACTTTTTTTTTGCATGATTTAAAACATGCCAGTGTCCTATTACCTATATTTATTGAGACTTTGACAATCTAACACTCCTCATATGTGCTCAACATATACCAGCAACTAAGCCTCTTCCCACCAGTCTTTCGTATCTAAATGTCAGCCAGGTTCAGGATCTGGGAGGTAGTAAGGGCCTAGTAGCTAAAATACAGTTCTTAATGCATGACGGAGAAGATAGCTAAGCGAATCTCCCAAGAATCCTTTACCCCAACCCTTATAGATGCTCACACACTCTATAAGGCAAATTTCTTTATAACATTATTTTAGGTGGGGAAAAATGGAGGAATTTTAAACTTAATTGTCTGTAGAAGTAGGGAGCTTGAAGGGACCATAGATGATTTTACTTTCTATTATATATATGCATATATATGTATATATACATATATATATATGTTTTATGTTAAAAATGCAATAGATATTATAAAAATGGTATGTATCATTTCCATCATTCAAAAACAAAACTGGAAACATATTTTTTAAAGGTAAGAATAATTCCAGTGGAATTTTATATGGAATGCCAATTGTGTCTCAAATAGAATTTGTGTACCATGTACACTGAAGTTATGGGTTTATCTGATATGATGACAAGGCTAAGTACAAAGTTGGTGAAAAACCCTGTTCTTAAAAGACAGTATAAGTTATAGAATATGCAAGTATAATGTATTTTATGCCTCCAAGTCATGAAAGTTTGAATATTCAAATTAGAGCTCAAAGAAATATGAAGAGTAATTAAGATATAAAAGGACAGAGTAAGAATATGATAATTATGTCCTCGTGGATACAGATCACATGAAATGGCAGAATGATTTGAACTCATAGAATAGTTATTAAGTCAAAATTAACCAGAGGAATAAACACCTTGGAAATAGTAGAATAAGAGAAAGCAATAGCAACTCAAGTTTATTGTAAAACAAATAGAATTGAAAGTGTTTGTAAACACTGTTGTCTTCTTTGGTCATATGAAAGAAATTGCATCTATGGCTTTGTATGTATATATTTGTACATGCTAAATATATATATCTATGTATCTTACACTGGCTCAGTGGTAAAGAATTTGTCTGCAATGCAGGGGACACGAATTCAATCCCTGAGTCAGGAAGATTCTCCTGGAGAAGGAAATGGCAACCCACTCCAGTATTATTACATAGGGAATCCTATGGACAGAGAAGCCTGAGGGGCTACAGTCCATTGGGTTGTAAAGGTTTGGACAAAACTTAGCAACTAAACAACTTTCACAATAAAATGTTTACTGTAATCAAATAGGATAGTAAACGTATAAATATATTAATATGAAAACAACTACAAATTATTTATTTATGAACACAGCATAAAGGTGTCTAATCCTGACTTATAGTCTCTAATGTGAGATTCTGAAGTATAAAAGTATACTACAGCATAAAAACATGAAGAATAAAAGGCCAACTGTTAAAAGAAGCATGGATAATGAAATTACTCTATCAGATAATCATTTATAGAAAATAAAAGTAGCATGTGTCTCTACAAGGAACTCACAGTAAAAATGTCTAGTCCAGACATTTTTGAGTTTGAGACATTGTGGAGAAAACTGTGAAGTTTGAGAAAGCTGAAAGAATTTACTCAGTCTGTGGGATAGACAAATAGAATCTGTCACTGGTTAAGCCTGAAGTAAGTATTTATACTAGAAATTATCAAGATGAGAATATTGAAATAATATTCCATTTGCTGTTAGCTGAAGATATAGTTTGCATTCATATCAGTTCAGTTCAGTCGCTCAGTCGTGTCCAACTCTTTGCGACCCCATGAACCGCAGCACGCCAGGCCTCCCTGTCCATCACCAGCTCCCGGAATTCATTCAGACTCACGTCCATCGAGTCAGTGATGCCATCCAGCCATCTCATCCTCGGTCATCCCCTTCTCCTCCTGCCCCCAATCCCTCCCAGCATCAGAGTCTTTTCCAGTGAGTCAACTCTTCGCATGAGGTGGCCAAAGTACTGGAGTTTCAGCTTTAGCATCATTCCTTCCAAAGAAATCCCAGGGTTGATCTCCTTCAGAATGGACTGGTTGGTTCTCCTTGCAGTCCAAGGGACTCTCAAGAGTCTTCTCCAACACCACAGTTCATATCCATTGTTAAAAATGTATAGTTTATAGAGTACATAAACCATGCAGATGCTCAGTGAGCAAAAATAAACTAGTTGCAAATTAAAATATGCACATTATTTAGCAAACAGATATGTACGTTTAAGTATGAATAGTAAGTATGATTTTCCTGCTAAAACTTTAATGTTTTTTTTTAATGCATTAACTTTTTAATGTCTACATTCTGATGACAATAGCAATTAATCATCCTAGTGCCAGTTCTCTTACTTTGGTGAAATACATGTTTACTGATTCTATTACTGTTTAATTACTACAAAATTTATAGCTTAATCACTAATTAGGTCACTCATTTAACAGCATTATTCAGAACTTACTATATGCAGGTATCAACTATAAATATAGCAATAAATGAAATATAGGTGGTCTCTGTTCCCACTATCTTCCTATTTCAACTAAAAACTCAGTAGCCTCCAGTTGCATTAAAGTAACATGCAATTTTATAATGCCAGGCTTATTATTTTTGTTATAATTTCACCATTTCACAAATTTTTGACATTGCAGAACCTATACAAATTGGAAGTGATTATAAAATGTTTGAACATATTAGTGATAACTTAACTAAAATGCCTTTGAGATATTCTGTGCTAAAAAAGATATTGCTATCTGGGATTCATAGATATCGTTGCTCCATCATTGAATACAACTTCCAGCAAGCTAAACTTAACTGATAAGATATCCTTTATGGTTTTCCTAAACAGTAGGCAAAAGAGAGCAAAGGTTTATTAACTTCTTTTTCATGGAGAAATGGTGTAAATGAGTACTAAAGTTTTGTTAGAAGAGATAGCTGTGAGAAAGAGGAAATATTAAGTCAGCAGAGTTCAGTGCAAATGATAATTAAAACTCAATAGGCGTTACTGAGTGCCAAGAAATATCCTTAAAAACTTTACCTCTCTATGAGTTGAGAATTATTAACATGTCATTTTACACGTATAAACACTGAAGCACAGAGCAATGAACTTACCCAAAATGACACAGAAGTCAGTCAGAGAGAGGATTTAAACATCAGCAGTCTGACCATCACATTTTTCTTTTCACACAATCTTATAGTGACACTCAGATTGGAATCTGCTTCTCAGATCCCAGAAGGAAGGCCAGAGAAAATGTTCCCAATATATAGCCTTGCAGGCAAATAGTCAATAGATGGTGAATCATGCATCATAAAAAGATTAGATTAGCTGGCCTCTACAGTTCCTTCCAATTTCAGCATTAGATGTTTCTCTGAAAGTTAATGAATTTTAGTTGACTGCCTGGCCGAGAGCCAAGATACATTGAAAAGTTGCATTGTGGAAAGAGAACAGAATATGTTTGAGAGTCCGTTTCCAGCAGAGAATTCCAAGGGCTGAGAACTGCACTGATAGTTCACCTAGCTATACTGGAACCCATGGACAAAACAGTACTCTTCTGTTCCATCTCTGCTCTCTGAATTGTTTTTCTGGCCTCCTGCCCTAGTGACTGACCATGGCGACTTTCTCTTCTTTTCAGCTAATTTTAATATCTGTTCAACTAGGAGGCAAAATTACTGACATTTTTAAGCTTTGAATTTATGGCAGGAGCTGCTTATGCCACAGGAACTATTTGTGTGATATTGTGACCCATGGCTAAATCTAGGAGACTTAGATTAGTTTTATAACTTCATACCAGAAACCTGTGTGTAGATACTGGGATGACATATATAAATATTACTGTGAGAATAGTTTTTTGTTTGTTTGTTTCTGTGTGTATGCTTATATAAGTATCTGAAAAATGTGGATATAGATATTCTGGACTTTATATTTTGGCTCATGATAAGCCTTCTCTGATGCAAAATATGTGGGTGCTAATTTTATTTTAAAAAAAGAGGTGATAAGAGTAATATAGATAGTAAATATATACTTGTTAAAATATGAATAAAAGAATGTCCCCTTTGTTATAAAAAATGCTTTCAGCAATAATCTCAGACTTAGATGCTTAGTTTTAACTTTTATTATTCACCTTCTGAAATTCTCTTTAGTTGATTTTTAATTTAAAATCAACTTAGCTACCCCATTAAAACTCCATACTTCTTGTTGTGTTTTGATTTCAAAGCTCCAGATTTTGGTATCTCAACTGAATATCTCAAACAACTATCAGTACATTTCAGCCAAGTTTTCTCTACTGTTTTACCTAATGTAGAAATAGTTTCCTTATGACTGTGTACTCCAGAATTCAGCATAGGAAAGTCTTTGCTCTTCTTAGAGCAGGTTGTCATCTTTAATGATGTAAAACTGGTCCATGACTCAGTAAATTCCTTTTTATTTATAAATCAATATCTGACCAATCTTTCAGGAATTTGTTGTTGTTCAGTCACTCAGTTGTGTCCAGCAGTTTGCAACCATATGGACTGAAGCACTCCAGGCATCCCTGCTCTTCATTCTCTCCTGGAGTTTGCTTAAACATGTGTCCATTGAGTTGATGATGTTATCAAACCAACTCATCCTCTGTTGCCCCCCTTTCCTCCTGTCCTCAATCTTTCCCAGCATCAGGGTCTTTTCCAATGAGTCAGCTCTTTGCATCACATGGCCAAAGTATTGGAGCTTCAGTTTTAGCATCAGTCCTTCCAATGAATATTCAGGGTTGCTTTCCTTTAAGATTGAATAGTTTGATCTTCCTGCAGTCCAAGGGACTCTCGAGAGTCTTCTCCAGCACCATGGTTTGAAAGCATCAATTTGTCGGTGCTCAGCCTTCTTTATGGTCCAACTTCACATTTGTACATGACTACTGGAAAACGCATAGCTTTGACTAGATGGACTTTTGCCCACAAAAGGGTGTCTTTCTTTTTAATATGCCGTCTAGGTTTGTCATATCTTTTCTTCCAAAGAGCAAGCGTCTTTTAATTTCATGGCTGCAGTCACCATCCACAGTGATTTTAGAGCCCCACAAAAATAAAATATCTCACTGTTTCCATCATTCCCCCATCTATTTGCCATGAAGTGATGGGACTAGATGCCATGATCTTAGTTTTTATAATATTGAATTTTAAGCCAGTTTTTACACTCTCTTCTATCACCTTCATCAAGAAGATCTTTAGTTCCTCTTTGCTTTCTGCCACAAGGGTGGTGTCATCTGCATATCTGAGGTTATTGATATTTCTCCCTGCAATCTTGATTCCAGCTTGTGCTTTATCCAGCCTGGCATTTCCTATGATGTACTCTGCAGAGAAGTTAAATAAGCAGGGTGACAATATACAGCCTTGATGTACTGCTTTTCCATTTTGGAAGCAGTCCTTTGTTCCATGTTCTGTTTTAACTGTTCCTTCTTGATCTGTATTCAGATTTCTCAGTGGGAAGGTAAGGTAGTCTGGTATTCCCATCTCTAAGAATACACAATTTGTTTTGATCCACACAGTCAGAGACTTTAGTATAGTTAATGAAGCAGAGTAGATGTTTTTCTGGAACTCTCTTGCCTTTTCTATGATCATTGAAGATATTCTATGATCATTGAGATGTTGGCAATTTGATGTCTGGTTCCTCTGCCTTTTCTAAGTCCAACTTGAACATCTGGAAGTTCTCAATTCACTTATTGTTGAAGCCTAGCTTGAAAGATTTTGAACACTACCTTGCTAGTATGTGAAATGAGTGCAATTGTGTGGTAGTTTGAACATTCTTTGGCATTGCCGTTCTTTGGGATTGGAATGAAAACTGACTTTTTCCAGTCCTGTGGCCACTGCTTAGCATTTCATATTTGCTGACATATTGAGTGTAGCAGTTTCACAGCAGTATCTTTTAGGATTTTAAATATATAGCTGGAATCCATCACCTTCACTAACTTTGTTTGTAATGATGCTTCCTAAGGCCTACTTGACTTCACGCTCCAAGATGTCTGGCTCTAGGTGAGTGATCACACCATCGAGATTATCTGGGTCATCAAGATCTTTTTTGTATAGTTCTTCTGTGTATTCTTGCCACCTCTTGTTAATATCTTCTGCTTCTGTTAGGTACATACCATTTGTGTCCTTTATTGTGCCCATCTTTGCATGAAATGTTTCCTTGGTATTTCTAACTTTATTGAAGAGATCTCTAATCTTTCTCATTCTGTTGTTTTCCTCTATTTCTTTTCATTGTTCACATAAAAAGGCTTTCTTATCTCTCCTTGTTATTTTTGGAACTCTGCATTCAGATGGGTATATCTTTTCTTTTGTCCCTTGCTTTTCACTTCTCCTCTATTTCAGCCATTTGTAAGTTCTTCTCACACAACCATTTTGCCTTTTTGCATTTATTTTTCTTGGGGATGGTTTTGATCACAGCCTCCTGTATAATGTTAGGAACCTCCATCCATAGTTCTTCAGGCACTCTATCAGATCTAATCCCTTATATCTATTTGTCACTTTCACTATGTAATCGTAAGGGATATGATTTAGGTCTTACCTGGCGTGCTGCAATTCATGGGGTCATAAAGAGTCGGACACGACTGAGCGACTGAACTGAACTGAACTGAACTGAATGGCCTAATGGTTTTCCCTACTTTCTTTAAGTCTTAATTTTTCAACAAGAAATTCATGGTCTGAGCCATAGTCAATTCCTGCTCTTGTTTTTGCTAACTGTATAGAACTTCTCCATCTTGGGCTGCAAAGAATATAATCAATCTTACTTTGATATTGACCATCTGGTGATGTCTATATTTAGAGTTGTATTGTTGGAAGAGGGTGTTTGATATAACCAGTGCTTTCTCTTAGCAAAAATCTGTTAGCCTTTGCCCTGCTTCATTTTGTAGTCCAAGGGCAAATCTTTCAGAAATAACAGATATAATATCCAATAATATGATAATATGGCTGGTGACTTCACCTTAGTGTCATATTGCTTGGATTAGTTTCAAAGACAACTGCAGTTTTTAGAAGCTTCAGTACTTACTTTTTAGCGGGCACTAACTGACATTCAGTTGGGATGATAAAAAATGTCAGCTTATGTATTTTATTCTCCTCAAAACTCACTGTGAAACATGCCTCTGTTTTCTATATCACATTGTCTCTGCCCATCTTTTAATTCAGCCTCAGTTCTGGTGGAAAATTTCTTGTAATTCAGATTCACCTTTGGTTGCTGTTGTTCCTTTTAAGCAAATTGCCTCTCCAACAACCGATCCTAGCAAAAACTGGCTTGATTTGGTCATAGAAGCAGCCCAGAAATACAAGGATGATGCCCCCTGTGATGCCACCCTCAAACAATGGGTGACTGAAGCTTTTGGTTAAGAGCTCCAGCTTCTCTTTTGTTGAATGGACCATTCTGAGAGGTGGTGTGACTTTCCACGTGTTCAGAGGAAACTTGGAGTCAAAGCCTACAGTTCTAACCATGTTAATACACCATCCTCAGAGTTTTTTTTTTTTTTTTCTTCCTACTCTCACATGTCCTGTTTTCTTAAAACTACACATGAGTCCTCGTTTCAGGGTCCATTAAAAAACAATCCAAACAAAGATAATCACTCTCAGTTCAGTTCAGTTGCTCAGTCATGTCCGACTCTTTGAGACCCCATGAATTGCAGCACGCCAGGCCTCCCTGTCCCTCACCAACTGCTGGAGTTCACTCAGACTCACATCCATCGAGTCAGTGATGCCATCCAGCCATCTCATCCTCTGTCGTCCCCTTCTCCTCCTGCCCCCAATCCCTCCCAGCATCAGAGTCTTTTCCAATGAGTCAACTCTTCGCAGGAGGTGGGCAAAGAACCAGAGTTTCAGCTTCAGCATCATTCCTTCCAAAGAAATCCAGGGCTGATCTCCTTCAGAATGGACTGGTTGAATCTCCTTGCAGTCCAAGGGACTCTTAAGAGTCTTCTCCAACACCACAGTTCAAAAGCATCAATTCTTCAGCGCTCAGCTTTCTTCACAGTCCAACTCTCACATCCATACATGACCACTGGAAAAACCATAGCCTTGACTAGACGGACCTTAGTTAGCAAAGTAATGTCTCTGCTTTTGAATATGCTATCTAGGTTGGTCATAACTTTTCTTCCAAGGAGTAAGCGTCTTTTAATTTCATGGCTGAAATCACCATCTGTGATTTCAAAAAATGAAGTCTGACACTGTTTCCCCATCTATTTCCCATGAAGTGATGGGACCAGATGCCATGATCTTCATTTTCTGAATGCTGAGCTTTAAGTCAACTTTTTCGCTTTCCTCTTTCACTTTCATCAAGAGGCTTTTTAGCTCCTCTTCACTTTCTGCCATAAGGGTGGTGTCATCTGCCTATCTGAGGTTATTGCTATTTCTTCCGGCAATCTCGATTCCAGCTTGTACTTCTTCCAGCCCAGCGTTTCTCATGATGTACTCTGCATATAAGTTAAATAAACAGGGTGACAATATACAGCCTTGACAGACTCCTTTTCCTATTTGGAACCAGTCTGTTGTTCCATGTCCAGTTCTAACTGTTGCTTCCTGACCTGCATATAGGTTTTTCAAGAGGCACGTCAGATGGTCTGGTACTCCCATCTCTTTTGGAATTGTCCACAGTTTATTGCGATCCACACAGTCAAAGGCTTTGGCATAGTCAAGAAAAGAGAAATAGATGTTTTTCTGGAACTCTCTTGCTTTTTTGATGATCCAGAGGATTTTGGCAATTTGTTCTCTGGTTCCTCTGCCTTTTTTAAAACCAGTTTGAACATCTGGAAGTTCTGGATTGGACCCAGGTCTCTGGCATTGTAGGCAGACGCTTTACCATCTGAGCCACCAGTGAAGTTACAATCACTCTAGTCATACAATATAATAAAAACCAATCATTTAGGGGCAATGCTAAGAATTATTCAGAGGCTGCAACTCTTAAAATCTTTGCAAACAAATTGATCTCAGCACTGCTATGTAATTCACAATTTGGTTAACTCAGCATGTGTACATTTTGGAACAGTACTAAAATTGTTCATCTAGGGCACCCCCTGAAAAATTAGGAGCCAAACATTTAAATTCTTCAAACAAAATATCAGTGATAACCCCTGCACCTAAAACATGTGAATCTTTTTTCAATCAATCAATAAGGAATCTCTACTTCGGGCCATTAGCAAACGTCTCATTATCAAAATATTGTCAGTTAATATGAAGAATATTTAGTCCTGAAAAAGCATACTAATGTTTTACAGTCCTAAGTATCTTACATTTTATACTGTCCAATTCATTAATTTCCATGAATTCATTCTCCATTTACCCTAGAAATGGAGAACCATAAAGTATATGCCTCAAATACATTTTTGTATGTCTGAGAAATAGCTTCCATAAACCATGAATTGACATGACCGACTTTATCTTTGAGATTCATCAAAAAATTAGAAAATAACACAGTCTTCATCTTCCATAAGACTGCATTAAAAGATATTATCCTCCATATCATACATTAATCCTCACATGAATTTCTATAAAATAAATTAGTAAAGAATTTAGTGTGAATAAAAATTTGACAAACCATATTTATAAACTGATAAGCAGCTTTGCATAAGATTTAGAAAAGGCAGAGGAACCAGAGATCAAATTGGCAGCATCCATTGGATATTCGAAAAAGCAAGAGAGTTCCAGAAAAACATCTACTTCTGCTTTATTGACTATATCAAAGCCTTTGACTGTGTGGACCACAACAAACTCTGGAAAATTCTTAAAGAGATGGGAATACCAGACCACCTAACCTGCCCCTTGAGAAATCTGTATGCAGGTCAGGAAACAGCAGTTAGAACTGGACATAGAACAACAGATTGGTTCCAAATAGCAAAAAGAGTACGTCAAGGCTGCATATTGTCACCCTGCTTATTTAACTTATATGCAGAGTACATCATGAGAAACGCTGGGCTATATGAAGCACTAGCTAGAATCAAGATTGCTGGGAGAAATATCAATAACCTCAGATAGGCAGATGACACCACCCTTATGGCAAAAAGCAAAGGAGAACTAAAGAGCCTCTTGATGAAAGTGAAAGAGGAGAGTGAAAAAGTTGGCTTAAAACTCACCATTCAGAAAACTAAGATTATGGCATCTGGTCCCATCACTTCATGGCAAATAGATGGAGAAACAGTGGAAACAGTGGCAGACTTTATATTTTGGGGCTCCAAAATCACTGCAGATGGTGACTGCAGCCATGAAATTAAAAGATGCTTACTCCTTGGAAGAAGTTATGGTCAATCTAGACAGCATACTAAAAACCAGAGATGTTACTTTGCCAACAAAAGTCCATCTAGTCAAAGCTATGGTTTTTCCAGTAGTCATGTATGGATGTGAGAGTTGGACTATAAAGAAAGCTGAGCACCAAAGAATTGATGCTTTTGAACTGTGGTGTTGGAGAAGACTCTTGAGAGTCCCTTGGACTGCAAGGATATCCAACCAGTCCATCCTAAAGGAAATCAGTCCTGAATATTCAGAAGGACTGATACTGAAGCTGAAACTCCAATATTTGGCCACCTGATATGAAGAACTGACTCATTTGAAAAGACCCTGATCCTGGGAAAGATTGAAGGTGGAAGGAGAAAGGGATGACAGAGGATGAGATGGTTGGATGGCATCACCGACCAAATGAATATTAGTTTGAGTAAATTCTGGGAGTGGGTGATGGAAAGGGAGGCCTGGCATGCTCCAGTCCGTGGGGTCACAAAGAGTTGGGCATGGTTGAATGACTGAACTGAACTGACTGATTCATGAATAAATAGAAGACTTTTTTCTTTTTCTATTTTCTACCAGATAACCCAGGGGTAAATATTCTTAGTGGTAAATTTATTTAGATTAAATGTTCAATTTAAATATATTGTACTCATAATACAGAACTGTTTCTTTTCTTTTTTTTTCACTTTTATTTATTTTTATTTTTTTAAAATTTTTACTTTATTTTACTTTACAATACCGTATTTTTTTTAAAATGTGGCATTGAACAATTACCAGAAAACAGGAAAAGAACAAAAATGTGCTCAATTTTATTCCTCCATTGCCTTAGTAAATACATAAGATTCAAAGGGTGACTGAGTCTTTGTTTTTCTCTCACATTTATGTTTAGAAAACATGATTTATCTAAGGATATAATAAATTTAGATCTCCTTCATTGAATTCCCATTTTTTTTTTAAATAAATAAACAAGCATGTTCCCTACTTTCATTCTGATTTGTACATTATTGCAATAAAATGGGATACTGGGAATATTTTCAAATCTAGATTTTAGATGGTCTCTTATAAGTCCTTTACTGAAATCAGTGGATAAAATGATGGAGATAAAGTAGTACAATTTTTTTATGCTAACAATTTAGTAATTTCTCTTATTTATCTTCTGCTTTATTAGATTCTTAGGGAAAATATAAAATCTAAAGCAACATGATCTGTCAGACTCTTTGATCAACTGATCCTATGTTTAGGTTGCTTTCATGCTAGAGAATGCAAAATGACAGCCCACAGTGATAGAATCCATGATAGCCATATTGAATATTGCTTTTGATGTGCATGTAGGAGGAAGCTTTGTAAATTTAAATGAAAACATCAATCCTATGTTAGCAAGATTGAAGAACAAAAAACTCCAATAAAGTGCAGTATCTTTGTGAGTCTTCAAAATGTTATTTCCAGGCAATAAAATGGCATATTTTTACATTTTTATCTGCATTTTTCTTTGTTGTTATGACAGGTTTAATATATGGGCCAATGGACTTTAGGTTTCTACACATGAGAAAAATTTTATTGCTGATTTAATCATACAACAAATATGAGCTCAATTTTCTTTTGTTTTTAGTTGTGAGTTTGGTAAATTGAAAGACAATATACTGGAGGAAAATAAAAGGTATTTTAAACAAATGTTTCTTATCCTGCATGAATCAGAAAGTAAAACAAGACTACAGTAATAGTTTAAAAAGAGTGGCTCAGTTGTTTACTCCAGTTTTTTCTTAGAAATTACATTTCTCCTCAGAATCTTGAAGTCATTACGTAATTCCTTGTATACTACAGACGGCCTGGTGGCTTTCTCATCCCCTTCTTTAACCTACTGGATGTAGATTCCTATCAGCTATAGGAGTAAAAAATGTAGAACTGTGCTAACTATTGTTACAGTTTAGACCTGAGTGAT
>SJYH01002478.1:468400-479303 GCA_006408735.1 Sylvicapra grimmia
CAGGTAGAAAAGGACAAAAAATTGAATAAATAACTTATTTTCCAAAGCAAAGACTTTGTAAATAACTGTTTTTTTTTTTTTTTTTTTTTTTTCCGGCATGCTTAAAAATATTCTTGACAGTTTGGATCAACAATCCTACATAAATTTTTATTGGAATTGTCTTTTACTCTAATGTGAAACAGAAAGATCCAAGTCTGTATTAAGTAATTTAAAGTCACAGAGCAAGTCTAAACAAGTAGGTTCTAATAAAAGTAAGATTAAATAGCTACGGATTAAATAAAGGATACATAATATATGTATGCATGCATCCATGCTGCTGCTGCTGCTAAGTCGCTTCAGTCGTGTCTGACTCTGTGCGACCCCATAGACAGCAGCCCACCAGGCTCCCCCGTCCCTGGGTTCTCCAGGCAAGAACACTGGAGTGGGTTGCCATTTCCTTCTCCAATACATGAAAGTGAAAAGTGAAAGTTAAGTCACTGAGTCGTGTCCAACCCTCAGCGACCCCATGGACGGCAGTCCACCAGGCTCCTCCATCCATGGAAGTTTCCAGGCAAGAGTACTGGAGTGGGGTGCCATTGCCTTCTCCGGCATGCATCCATATATGTGTGTAAATATATGTTTTCAAAACAAGGCTTGGTTCACAGGTGTTACGTGTAGAGATGCAGTCAGCTCAGTCCTCTTAGTAGTGGTTTAATGGTTTGCTCAGGTAAAACTGCAACATTTCAGTGAAAATTTTGAAGCAGCTTTCATCATTAAAGCTCCAAATGTTACTAGTTTTCATTGTTTTGGTGCTGGTGGCACATTTTCCCTTTTCCACAGACATACAGGTGATTTCTTTGGAAGGAATGATGCTAAAGCTGAAACTCCAGTACTTTGGCCACCTCATGCGAAGAGTTGACTCATTGGAAAAGACTCTGATGCTGGGAGGGATTGGGGGCAGGAGGAGAAGGGGACGACCGAGGATGAGATGGCTGGATGGCATCACTGACTCGATGGATGTGAGTCTGAGTGAACTCCGAGAGATGGTAATGAACAGAGAGGCCTGGCGTGCTGCGATTCATGGGGTCGCAAAGAGTCGGACACGACTGAGCGACTGAACTGAACTGAACTGACAGGTGAGTTATTGTTTAGGCGCTAAGTCACATCCAACTCTTTGTGACCCCATGGTTTGTAGCCTGCCAGGCTCCTCTGTCCATGGGATTCTCCAGGCAAGAATACTGGAGTAGGTTACCATTTCCTTCTCCATATTGGTGAGTTATTTAGTGGCTAATTTCCTTTAGATAATTTGCATTTTTGAATTTATTTTTGTTTTCCTTCTTTGGCTTACATATAGCATTTTGCTTCCCATCGTGGCTCAGACAGTAAAGAATATGCCCACAGTGCAGAAGATCTAGGTTCGATCCCTGGGTTGGGAAGATCCCCTGGAGAGGGAACAGCTACCCACTCCAGTATTCTACACTGGAGGGAAAATTCCATGGACAGAGGAGCATGGCAAGCTACAGTCCATGGAGTCGCCAAGAGTCAGGCAGGACAGAACAACTCTCACTTTTCACAACATTTGGAATGAAGCATTTTAGGATCAACGTGACTGTCTGTGGTTAGCGTGTTTGTTTGTTTTTAATTATTAGATTTTAATGAACCCCTATGCCTTGACCCTCCTCCAAAAAACTTAGCTATAAATAGTACCCTCTTTTGATAGCTCTTTGGAGATCTTAGGCACTTAATTCTTTTGTTATATTGCTTTTGTATAAAACAAAATTAGTTTTATTACTTAAATGCATGCTCTAATTATCATTAAGTTCTCACCTTTACTCTGACTTGCAGTGTTAAATGAGACCTAAAAAGAATCAGTCTGTGACTTCTTTATTGAGTTATAGAACAGATAAGGACTTTAAATGTGGGAAACAGTGGCAAAAGCCACAATGATCTGATTTTATGAAGAAATTATTCCTTTAGTCCCTGCTTGTCTAATAGATGGGGTTCCCTTGTGGCTCAGTTGGTAAAGAATATACCTGAAATGCAGAAGATGTGGGTTCGATTCCTGGGTCGGGAAGATCTGCTGGAGAAGAGATAGGCTACCCATTCCAGTATTCACTGGCTTCCCTTGTGGCTCAGCTGGTAAAGAATCCACCTATAATGAAGGAGACCTGGGTTTGATCCCTGGGTTGGGAAGATCCCCTGGAGAAGGGTACAGCTACCCACTCCAGTATTCTGTCCTGAAGAATCCCATGGGTTGCATGGGCTCACAAAGAGTCGGACACAACTGAGCAACTTTCCACTCTTAAATTACTTTTAGATCCTCAAATAAAAGATTTCCATCAGGACAAAAGTGAAGCATTTTGAAGTTGGATCTTTATCTTCCAAAAAAACTATAGTATCTTTTTCAGTAATGAAGCTTAGATTTTATTTATGTGAGTGTAGTCTAATCTTTGAATTTTAATTAATATTCTTTATAATAAATGAGCATTTGATATATGATAAATTAGCTGAAAACTTCACACAAGTAAGTAATTTCAACTGATGCTGTCTTTTCATGTCAACTTTATTCCACATTAATTTGGACATATAGATTTATTTTCCTTAAGAAATGTAGAATATTAGAATTGATTTTTTCGAAAGTACCATGCCCTTGGTCCACCAGCTTTGACTACTCAATGCTCTCTTCTTCATTTTTGACCTAAAACATCATCTTTAAGAGTTTTAGCATGTTTCTTTAATTTTTGCCTATAGGAAATAACATTTGCATGGTGGCTGCTGCTGCTGCTAAGTCACTTCAGTCGTGTCCGACTCTGTGCGACCTCAGAGACAGCAGCCCACCAGGCTCCCAGTCCCTGGGATTCTCCAGGCAAGAACACTGGAGTGGGTTGCCATTTCCTTCTCCAATGCATGAAAGTGAAAAGTGANAGTTTACATTTAAAGTAATTATTGATAAGTATGATCCCATTGCCATTTACTTTATTGTTTTAGGTTTGAGTCTATACAACCTTTTTGTGTTTCTTGTCTAGAGAAGATCCTTTACCATTTGTTGGAGAGCTGGTTTGGTGGTGCTGAATTCTCTCACCTTTTGCTTGCCTGTAAAGCTTTTGATTTCTCCTTCATATTTGAATGAGATCCTTGCTGGGTACAGTAATCTGGGCTGTAGGTTATTTTCTTTCATCACTTTAAGTATGTCTTGCCATTCCCTCCTGGCCTGAAGAGTTTCTATTGAAAGATCTGCGGTTATCCTTATGGGAATCCCCTTGTGTGTTATTTGTTGTTTTTCCCTTGCTGCTTTTAATATTTGTTCTTTGTGTTTGGTCTTTGTTAATTTGATTAATATGTGTCTTGGGGTGTTTCGCCTTGGGTTTATCCTGTTTGGAACTCTCTGGGTTTCTTGGACTTGGGTGATTATTTCCTTCCCCATTTTAGGGAAGTTTTCAACTATTATCTCCTCAAGTATTTTCTCATGGTCTTTCTTTTTGTCTTCTTCTTCTGGGACTCCTATTATTCGAATGTTGGAGCGTTTCATATTGTCCTGGAGGTCTCTGAGATTGTCCTCATTTCTTTTAATTCGTTTTTCTTTTTTCCTCTCTGATTCATTTATTTCTACCATTCTATCTTCTAATTCACTAATCCTATCTTCTGCCTCTGTTATTCTACTATTTGTTGCCTCCACAGTGTTTTTGATCTCATTTATTGCATTATTCATTATATGTTGACTCTTTTTTATTTCTTCTAGGTCCTTGTTAAACCTTTCTTGCATCTTCTCAATCCTTGTCTCCAGGCTATTTATCTGTGATTCTATTTTGATTTCAAGATTTTGGATCATTTTCACTTTATTTGGAATTCTTTCTTGGGTAGATTCCCTATCTCTTCCTCTTTTTTTTGGTTTGGGGGGCATTTATCCTGTTCCTTTACCTGCTGGGTATTCCTCTGTCTCTTCATCTTGTTTATATTGCTGAGTTTGGGGTGTCCTTTCTGTATTCTGGCAGTTTGTGGAGTTCTCTTTATTGTGGAGTTTCCTCACTGTGGGTGGAGTTGTACAGGTGGCTTGTCAAGGTTTCTTGCTTAGGGAAGCTTGTGTTGGTGTTATGGTGGGTGGAGATGGATTTCTTCTCTCTGGAGTGCAATGAAGTGTCCAGCAATGAGTTATGAGATGTCAGTGGTTTTGGAGTAACTTTGGGCATCCTGTATATTGGAGCTCAGGGCTGTTTTCCTGTGTTGCTGGAGAATTTGTGTGGTATGTCTTGCTCTGGAACTTGTTGGCCCTTGGGTGGTGCTTGGTTTCAGTGTAGGTATGGAGGCGTTTGATGAGCTCCTATCAATTAATGTTCCCTGGAGTCAGGAGTTTTCTGGTGTTCTCAGGGTTTGGACTTAAGCTCCTGCTTCTGGCTTTCAGTCTTATTTTTACAGTAGTCTCAAGACTTCTCCTTCTATACAAGGAGAAGTATGCTGATACTTTATGCTGATAAAACATCTAGGTCAAAGATGAGAAGTTTCTCCACAGTGAGGGACACCCAGAGAGGTTCACAGAGTTACATGGAGAACAGAAGAGGGAGGGGGTAGTTAGAGGTGACCCAAATGAGATGAGGTGGAATCAAAAGAGGAGAGAGCAAGTTAGCCAGTAATCACTTCCTTATGTGCACTCCACAACTGGACCACTCAGAGATGTTCATGGAGTTATACAGAGAAGAGAAGAGGGAGGAAGGAGACAGAGGTGGCCAGGAGGATAAAAGTGGTGAATCAAAAGGAGAGAGACAGATCCAGCCAGTAATCAGTTCCCTAAGTGTTCTCCACCATCTGGGACACACAGAAATTCACAGCATTGGGTAGAGAAGAGAGGGGGTAGGGAGGGGACACAGGTGACCTGGTGGAGAAAAAGGAGAGTCCAAAGGGGAAGAGAGCAGTCAAGCCAATAATCTTGCTCCCAAGTAAAAATGGGTACTGAAGATTGGGTTCTTAAAGGTACATAATTGATAGCAAATACCAAAAATCAAAGATTAAAAATCTAGAGCAGAGGTTGGAATTTCAAAAATACAATATTAAAGAAAAGAAGAAAAAAAAAGGAAGAGAAAAAAGTCACAAAAATTATAAAATATATATATATGAAATTTGCTTTTAAAAAATAGGGTCTTTTTTTTTTTGCAAAGTAATAGTAGGTTATAAAAGTGAAAATTAAAGGAGTAATAGAGGACTTAAAAATTTTTTTTAATTAAAAAAAATCATAAAAATAGTAAATATATATCTTGGACTTTCTCTGGTGTTGTTGTGGGTATTGTGACATCAGTTCATTTTCAGATAGTTCCTTGGTCTGGCTAATATTTCTGAAGATCTATAGGCCCCTTCCTATGTAGTCAGTACTGACGACAGGGTTTTAATCTATTGCTTCTGTCACTTCCAAGGCAGTTCCCTCTATTTTAACTTCTTCTGTTTGCTGGTCTCTTCAGAGTCTGATTTCCGCCCTGACACAAAGGGGGCAGTGGTGGACACTTTTTTAGGCTCACTTGTTTAGTCGTGCTGTGGGGAGGGAGGGACACTGCAAACAAATAGCACTGGCATGTGCTTACAGTGCCTCAGCCACACTGGGCCTGCCCGTGCTCACAGTGTGTGTACCCTCCCTGCCCACACTGCTCAGGCTCTAGGTTGCTCCACCGGGAACCGTCTGAGGCCAGCCCTGGGCTTCATGCACCTCCCAGTTCTAAGCCACTCAGGTTCAGGCACTCGGGTAGTCCTCAGGGGCACAGACTCGATTGGGCCTGTGTTTTGTGCCCTTACCAGGTCCGAGCAGCTTAGATGATGAGGTATTTGGCGAGTGTGGTCTCTGCAACTTATCGCCTCCTCTGTCCCTGCCACTTAGTTTTTTGGGTGTACAACCAGTTCACCTTCTCAAGTGGATGTTGACTGTCCAGAACCCCAAGAAGTCTTATCAAAGAAGCCTGTTTAGTTTTGTAGATAATGTCTCTCTGGGGCTGCAGTTGCCCCCTTCTGGCTCTGGCTGCCTGTCACCAGAGAGGGATGGTCTGCAGCCAGCTCTCTCTGTTTAGTCCTGTGTTCTGTGCACAGGCCTGGCGGTGTCTTAGGTTAGGGCTGGCTTTTTGTGTGGTAGCTATCCCACAGTCTGGTTTGGGAGCCCAAGTTAGTTCACTCAGTTTGCCCTCGGGGCATTCAGGCCAGGTCCTTACTCTAAGCAATGTAGCCTGTGCCTCCCTGCCAGCAAGTGGCGGGTGCAGGCATCTGCACTGCTTCTCCACTGGAGGAGTTACCGTTGGGCTTGTAACCTGTGGGTTTTAATTATTTTTCCTCCCTGTTATGTTGCCCTCTGTGCTTCCAAGGCTCGCCACAGACTTGGCAGTGAGAGTGTTTCCTGGTGTTTGGAAACTTCTCTCTTTTTAAGATTCCCTTTCCAGGACGGAGCTTCATCCCTACCTCTTTTGTCTCTCTTTTTTTTTTGTCTTTTATATTTTTTCCTACCTCCTTTCGAAGACAATGGGCTGCTTTTCTGGGCGCCTGATGTCCTCTGCCGGCATTCAGAAGTTGTTTTGTGGAATTTACTCAGTGTTTAAATGTTCTTTTGATGAATTTGTGGGGGAGAAAGTGGTCTCCCTGTCCTATTCCTCCGCCATCTTAGGACCGCCCCCTGAATAGCATTTCTTTATGAAATACATTGAAAGGAATTTTACATCTTATAGATTTGCTAAATGAGAGTAGGCATACGTGGCTCGAGTAGTCACTATTCTCTAGAGAAACAGGAGGATGTGAGATAAATCTAAAAATAAATATTAATTAACTTTCTCATATGATTTTGAAGGCTGGAAAGTCCAAAATCCACCAGGTTGGCTGGCAGGCTGGAGACTCAGGAAAGAGTTGCTATTGCAGCTGGAAACCAAAGGCCATCTGATGGCTGAAATCCCTCTCTCCAGAAAGTCAGTCTTCTTCTAAAGGCCTTGAAACTAATGAATATATGATATAACATACATAACTGGTATTTTATAAATTCCATTCTCAATTTGTTACCAAGATACAGAAATGCCCTTGACTTTAGGTATTGACTTTATAACTTGCTGCTTACTTTCTTGCTAATTCTACTACTAGAGCACTGCTACTCCTAACTAATACTACTAGAATTAAAACACTTTTTGTTAACTCCCTTAGGACATTGTGGTAGATAATTGGTTTCCCTGTGATTAGAATCAATTTTACTTTCTCATTTTCTACACATGTACACACGCACACAGAGGTAGGTAGGTAGGTAGGTAGGTTGATTCATATAAATTATAAACATGATAGGTTTCTCTCCTGGGCATAGGTGAGCTCTCCCTACTATTTCAGGACCTGGAATGCTCAGATGCACCTTCGCTGTTTACCTTGCTGAACCCCTGTTTTCAGAGTGAGCTCTTGATGAAGGCCTGTGGAAAATTGGTGGTGGGTGAGCACAAATTCTTCTGAGCTTCAGACTCTTCTAGAATCTAAACACTCAGGCCAGACTGCTCTCAACTTTAAACAATTGTAAAACATTCAAATTCAGCTAGTTTCCCCTTAATTCCTAATGATGGCAGCTTCCTTTTTTCCCACTGTTTTGCAGAGGACAAAGCAGCAGTGGATCTCTTTTCTCCTGGAAAATGATCATTTTTGGATTTTTAATTCATTAGAGTTTACTTAGATTCTTGGAGCTTTTATAGATTAAAGTAAGTCTGTAATTTTAGATGTTATCTGCTTTGTTCTTACTATCGTATAAGAGAAATTCCATTTCAACTTATTACTTTGAAAGCAGAAGCAGAAGCATCCTTATATGTCAGTGTCTATTTGGTCTGTCAAAGACTTTTGTAGGCCCTCAGCTGGTAAAGAATCTGCCTGCAATGAAGGAGACCCTTGTTCAATTCCTGGGTCCAGAAGATCCCCTAGAGAAGGGATAGGCTACCCACTCCAGTATTTTTGGGCTTTCCTGGTGGCTCAGCTGGTAAAGAATCTGCCTGTAATGTGGGAGACCTGGGTCCGATCCCAGGGTTGGAAAGATCTCCTGGAGAAGGGAATGGCTATCCACTCCAGCAGTCTGGCCTGGAGAATATACAGTCCATGGGGTTGCAAAGAGTCAGACACAACTGAGCAACATTCATTTTCACTTTGTAGGCCCATTAGCTTTGCACAATAATTCCTTTCAGTCTCTTAATTTTTACCAGTGATTTTCTTTTTATGATGCAATTATATATAATGATAAAAATATACTTGTGTGTGTTTGTGCTAAGTCACTTTAGTTGTGTCTCTTTATAAACTCTATTACTATAAAACAATAAAATAAACATTTCAATGTTAAATGAGATGAAATGTTTGATGTTAAATAGTATTTGTTATCCCTCATTAAACTGTGAGTTGTTTCAAAATGGATCATATTATTATTGATAAAAGAATAGCATATATCAGCAAAACATAAGAGAGACTTTAGAAATTGTATCACTACATATCAGAAATTAAGATATCACAAACTTGTTCATGGAATTTTTTTAGAAAATATAAAGTGTTTAACTTATGGGCTGACTCAAAAAGAAAAGAAAAAAAAAAAAACCAACCCTCCAAAATTGGAACCCTGAATGTGAGAACCAAGCATAGAAAGAAAAGGGAAAAAAAATTATGGGAGAGAAAAGACTGTAAACATTCACTACATGTGGCAAGATCATAATTTTATATTTGTTTAAAATCTCATGTATTTGTTCATATAGTAAAAGTATGCTAAACCCACTGAGAATAAGAGTTCTAGAACTAAAAATAAAGGTGGCAGTTCAATAGGAAGTGTGTAGCAGATGTTAGGGAAAGCCAGTTTCATGTGAGCAAAAATGGGATTCACACGTATAAGAAGAAAGCTATGAACACAGAGCAAGTACTTGGCAAACCAGTATTCAAAACAGGATTCTGTGGTTTCAAACTTGATTGTTTCCATTGCCCTGTACTGTATGGTACAAATTGTGAAGTGGCCTGCTCTTCGATTGTACATGCCTAGCACAGTGACCAGATCCACTCAGAAGGTCTGAGAACTGAAGTCCACCACTAGAAGATCACTGGTTCTTAACAGCTTCTTGGCAGGTGGTTCCACCTCTCACAGAATTTCAGATATCTCACTTAGAATCACATCTTCCCTGACTGCAGCCCTTAAGTTCCTCAGTTCAGTTCAATTGCTCAGTCATGTCCGAATCTTTGCAACGCCATGGACTGCAGCATGCCAGGCTCCCCTGTCCATACCAACTCCCAGAGCTGACTCAGACTCATGTCCACTGAGTCAGTGATGCCATCTAAACATCTCATCCTTGTTGTCCCAGTCTACTCCTGCCTTCATTTTTTCCCATCATCAGGGTCTTTTCTAATGAGTCATTTCTTCACATCAGGTGGCCAAAGTATTGGACTTTCAGCTTCAGTATCTGTCCCTCTGAATATTCAGGACTGATTTCCTTGAGGATAGACTGGTTGAATCTCCTTGGACTCCAAGGGACTCTCAAGAGTCTTCTCCAACACCACAGTTCAAAAACATAATTTCTTTTCCATTCAGCTTTCTTTATGGTCCAACTCTCACATCTATACATGACTACTGGAAAAACCATAGCTTTGACTAAGTGGATCTTTGTTGGCAAAGTAATATCTCTGCTTTTTAATATGCTGCCTAGGTTGGTCATAGCTTTTCTTCCAAGCAGTAAGTGTCTTTTAATTTCATGGCTGCAATCACCAACTGCAATGATTTTGGAGCCCCCCAAAATAAAGTCTCTCACTGTTTCCATTTTTCCCCCATCTAGTTGGCATGAAGTGATGAGACCGGATCCCATGATCTTTGTTTTCTGAATGTTGAGTTTTAAGCCAAAACTCCTTAAGCTCCTACTGCATTGCTAAGTATACTTGGCTGGAGAAAAAAGTAGGGAATTTAATCACACTGAAATTACTGCCAGGTGGTAGCTCAAAAAGTTCAAACAGATTATGTGTGTGTGTATGTGTGATGGGAAGTGATATTCTTTGCACAGTGAGGATTATCAGAAAAGCTGTTTTTGTTTATTCATGGGTGGAGTAAGGGGACGCAAAGGAATCTCTTTATGAACTCTTAGGAGAAGCAGTCTAGTTTAAAAGAGAATGAGGCAGAAAGAGGGAGTGAAGCTTTGAATAAAATTACAATTCTCCTCTGTTCAGATAGAGTACTTCTTCTCAGATGAGAAGAAGTGGATCTGTAGCATTATTAATTATAAAGCAAGAAACCATTGATCTAGAAACACTTAACACTATTTATTCTATATAAAACTGTTGCCTATTCATATATGTTCTAAAACTCATCTCTAGTAAATATCACATTTTATTGCACAAAAAAGTTCTGTACTGCCATAAATTTACTACTGATGAGGGATGTAGGCAATTAGATGCCTTCATTTCTGAAGATAGAAATTCCCCACCTACTGCCCAAATTCTAGGTCTTCAGGTAGAGGAACAGCTAGCAGAAACTTCGTATTTTCATCTGTCATTTTTGTTTTGTATTTGTCATTTTAAGTCACTTAGAAAAGAAGATGGAAGAGATTGCAGAGGGAGGCAAGAAATTATTCATCCTGACCCTAGCTTCTGTGTCTCAGGACAGTAGAGGGCAATGCGGTGTGCCTGATATACGTTTAAGCTGAGGTGTCCTGGAGATTTAAGCTACTCTTTTGCCTTTGCAGTTTTAATGCAATGCCTTGTCCATTTACTCAGTACTGAAAGACACCAGTAGAAAAAAAATAGTTTTAATTAAACTGACAAAAGAATTATTAAGACAGCATTTATGCATTCACTGTGTGGATTCAAAGCATACTATTTTTTAAATTTTAGTGCAAACGAGGCATTTTAATGAATAAATTTACATTTAAAATTCATATAAAACATGTAACTGGCAATACCTGCCTAAAGCAACACACTGTCTATGGAGGTA
>SJYH01002478.1:508945-520064 GCA_006408735.1 Sylvicapra grimmia
CTATCAATAAAGTGTGAGGGGATTGGAATATGAGGAACAATATATTCAGTATAATTAAAAATAAGCTTTTAGTTCAATTATGGATATTAATTGTAGATAACAAACCTCCATCTGCATTTCAAATATTACCTGAAAATTTTGCTTCCGGTTTGGCTGAGTAGCTCCTATCAAAACAACATTTCTGAATATAGCAACTGAAAATCTGGGGCTAGGGGACCTTGATGAAGGCACCAGAGAGTAATAAAATAAACAGAAAGTAGAAGAGAGTTACATTTCCACTCCCAGGTGGCCCTAGTGGTAAAGAACCAGTCTGCCAATGCAGGAGATGTAAGAGATTCAGGGTCAATCCTTAGGTCAGGGAAATCCCCTGTTAAAGGGCCTGTCAACCCATTCTAGTATTCTTACCTGGAGAATCTCATCAACAGAGAAAGCCCCATGGGTGGGCTACAGTCCATTAAGTCACAAAGAATTGGACATGAAGTGACCACACACAGACACAGACACACACATACACATATGCCAAAGAGTGTTAACTTTTGACTGAAGAAAATAGCGCTGAGTTTCTCTTTTTTTATGGCTGTTATTCTGAGAGCAGTGACAAGTCTGCATCATTCAAGGCACTTAAAACTCTAATGGGCAGCCCACAGTCTTGCTAGCTTGAAGAACCAGAGAGAGTTTGGAACAACTGCAACTATAGGGAAAAATAAAACTGGGTGAAACCTCAGCTAGGGGAGTTTCCACAAAAGTGTAAAAGCCAGAGGATGAGAGTGACAAGTCCTGTGTGCAATCGCTACTCAAATGTCTAATTTCACCTTGAACCATGCATAAGTGAGACTAATGTCAAACAGCCCAGGAAAAAGAACTAAATTGCATTTGGAGCTGCCACGTATCAAAAAGGAGATGTGTTTTGTAGTCTGAATTCAACCTGTTTAAAAAGTGAATATTATTGGGAAGACTGTACTAGAATCTAGATTTTCTACAATATATTATTCACAGTGTCCAAGGTACCATACAGAGCTCCTCGACATACAGAAGGATAAAAAATAAGCAAAATATGGCCCATTCTCAAGAGAAAAGAACAATCAGTAAAGACCAACCCTTCGATAACCAAGATGTTAGAATAAGTTGACAAGGATTTTCATGCAACTACTATATTGGTACTCAACATCAAAATTAAAATATGCTTTTAACAAGTGAAAATAGAGGACATCTCAACAGAGCAAGAAGAAACTATGAAAAGCAGAAATTGTAGAACTGAGAAATATCATATCTGAAATATCAGCTAAGTCAGAAAATGCATAAATCCCAGACCTATTACAGCACCCAAAGCTTATTGTTTCTTCTGATAACTGTAGAAGTACTTCATATGGTCCCAACTGAAGTTTATTAATGTGATAACCATGACAGTGTTAGCCGCTCAGTCATGTCTGAATCTTTGTGACCCCACAGACTATAACCTGCCAGGCTCTTCTGTCCATGGAATTCCCCAGGCAAGACTACTGAGTGGGTTGTCATTCCCTTCTCCAGGGGATTAATGTGATAAACTTATTCTAAAGTTGCTTTATGGAAAAAATTGCATAAAAAAGGAAAATAAATATGTACTCATGTCCCCTGCACCATTTAGGACAACAAAGAAAGGCAAATTTACCAGTTCTCTGTTAAGTTAAGTTTATCTGGCAAATAGCTCAGGCAGTCTATTAAGTCATTTTTGCTTCAGTACAAAGAGAAATCTGAGTAGATTTCCTTGCCAAATATTTATCTCTTTTGGCATATGTAGGCAACCAATTAGCTGTGCTTCTGCTCCAGGCCATGGCTCTGCTCCTTGTGCTGTTTCATTTTAGGACTTAGCCTAAATAATTTTTTTTAATTAAAAATTTAAAGTAAAATAAAACATGAGGCTGCATGATCGAGGGAGGATATAGCAGATGGGTTTTGAACTTACAGAGAAAAGCAAGCAAAAACTAGTGACAACAGCAAAATGTATCAGAGAAATCCCAGGACTTGGAGTAAAAACCATGTCACTAAATATATATATCCAAAGATCATAGTATCAGTGCCAATATGAATATTCATGCACTTAGGTAAATAGGAAATTTATAGTTTTTTTTTTTTTTCTTCTTCTAGGTCAGAATGTCCTATGTAATTGATGGTGCATTGAAATAGGCTGCTGATTTTCAAAACAGCTTAGACACAAGCTTCCAGTTTATTATGGTAATGAGATCGAGATTTTGTGAAACTGAAAGTTGTGCTGTATTGTCATTTTTTTGTGCTAGACAAAATGATAGCATGTGTCACAAGACAGATATTCTAAAATTCAACTAGGCAAACTGGCCCTATCTTTCAAATATCTCCAACAACCACCAAACAAAAGCTAGCGCTGTGATGAATAATATGCTACTTGCAAGGGTCACATTAATCTCTCAGATCAGAAGTTCATAAGTCTTGGCTTTGTCATAGGAGCAGCGTCCCTATTTTGAAACTTGCCCTAGATCACAAGCAAATGAAGGGTTTCTCTCCATGAAAGCAGAGAAGCAGTCAGTGTAGTTCTAGGAATTTTTTCTTCACACTTAATGCATGTTACCCTAGGGATTTAAATAAGCCCTTCTCACATATTTGACCAAAAAAGCTTTTCTCTTCACTGATCAACTTGAAAAAATATTGCTTACATCACTTTATTTATATATCCTGTATATTTCTTTATTTTTACAATTCTTTCTATAAAGCTAGTATAGAAGCTACTCAAGGGAATATATTACTTCATGATTTCTATATCTCTCTTAGCACTAAACAATCATATGCTGTTCAAAACAGGATAATAATTTGATGCATTGGGTTGGCCAAAAAGGTCATCTGAGTCTTTCTGTAAGATGTTTCATATATGGGGCTTCCCTGGTGGCTCAGAGGTTAAAGCCTCTGTCTGGAATGAGGGAGACCCGGGTTTGATCCCTGGGTTGGGAAGATCCCCTGGAGAAGGAAATGGCAACCCACTCCAGTACTCTTGCCTGGAGAATCCCATGGAGGGAGGAGCCTGGTAGGCTACAGTCCATGGGGTCACAAAGAGTCGGACATGATATATATATGTGTGTGTGTGTGTGTGTGTGTGTNTTGAAATAGGCTGCTGATTTTCAAAACAGCTTAGACACAAGCTTCCAGTTTATTATGGTAATGAGATCGAGATTTTGTGAAACTGAAAGGTGTGCTGTATTGTCATTTTTTTGTGCTAGACAAACTGATAGTATGTGTCACAAGACAGACATTCTAAAATTCAGCTAGGCAAACTGGCCCTATCTTTCAAATATCTCCAACAACCACCAAACAAAAGCTAGTGCTGTGATGAATAATATGCTACTTGCAAGGGTCACATTAATCTCTCAGATCAGAAGTTCATAAGTCTTGGCTTTGTCATAGGAGCAGGGTCCCTATTTTGAAACTTGCCCTAGATCACAAGCAAATGAAGGGTTTCTCTCCAAGAAAGCAGAGAAGCAGTCAGTGTAGTTCTAGGATTTTTTTCTTCACACTTAATGTGTGTTACCCTAGGGATTTAAATAAGCCCTTCTCACATATTTGACCAAAAAAGCTTTTCTCTTCACTGATCAACTTGAAAAAATATTGCTTACATCACTTTATTTATATATCCTGTATATTTCTTTATTTTTACAATTCTTTCTATAAAGCTAGTATAGAAGCTACTCAAGGGAATATATTACTTCATGATTTCTATATCTCTCTTAGCACTAAACAATCATATGCTGTTCAAAACAGGATAATAATTTGATGCATTGGGTTGGCCAAAAAGGTCATCTGAGTCTTTCTGTAAGATGTTTCATATATGGGGCTTCCCTGGTGGCTCAGAGGTTAAAGCCTCTGTCTGGAATGAGGGAGACCCGGGTTTGATCCCTGGGTTGGGAAGATCCCCTGGAGAAGGAAATGGCAACCCACTCCAGTACTCTTGCCTGGAGAATCCCATGGAGGGAGGAGCCTGGTAGGCTACAGTCCATGGGGTCACAAAGAGTCGGACATGATATATATATGTGTGTGTGTGTGTGTGTGTGTGTATATATATATATATATAATGTGTATGTATTTATATGTATACATAAAATTAAATATTAGCCAAAAAGAATGGCATTTTACCATTTGCAGCAACATGGATAGACCAGAAGGTATTAAGTGAAATAAGTGAGAGCAAAGAAAAAAACTTTTGATTTCACTTCTACATGGAGTCTAAAAAACAAACTGAACAAATAAAAACACAGAAACAAACTAATATTTACAGAGAACAATCTGGTGGTCACCAGAGGGGAGGGGATTGAACTGACAGATGGAACTGGGAAAGAGACCAAAAGGTACAAATGAAGGTCATAAACTGGATTAGATATTAGTAAACAATGAAGAGCTAAAAAAAGATATCACTTCTTAGAAAGATGAAAATTGGATAATATACAATTAAGAGTTTTTATAAGTTAAAGATTGAAAGATGCAGAAAAGGAGATAGGCTGGCTTTATAGAGGATGCTATAGTCTGCTACTTAAATGTCATCAACTTTTGTCCCTGTTTTATCAGTATGTTTTGTTTTATCAAGAATCTTAATTTATAACCCCCAAACTCTTTGATGTTTCTCCCATGAGTTAGCTTTGCTCTATACCCATCTCTTTGACACTGATTGGGCTTGTGACTGCCTTGAAAAATAGAGCTCTGTTTGGCAGAATTTATGCTTCTGACGTGAAAGACCAGGTAGCTTCTGACTGGTTCTCTTAATGTCCTTGCTCTGGGGAAACACAGCCACTATTTTTAAAGTGTGATTGCTCTGTGACGAACACTGAAAAGGACGAGTGCTGGCACTTGGCAACATCAGCAGATGAGTTGGGTTGGCCTCAGCTAAGCGTTCATGTTAGGGAGTTAATTTGAACATCAAGTCTAGACCAGCCTTCAGATGACTGTAGCTCCAGCCAACATCTCAGTGCACCCAAAGGAGAGACCCCAAGTGACCTTCAGCCTGCTGGATGTCCTGAGCCAGAAAATTGTGGTTTCCTTAGCTTTTATTTTATACCTCGACATTTTGGGGTTATTTTTTATGCAACAAAAAATACCTGGAACTTTCTACCATGCTTTGGATTTAACATTTGTTTCTGCTTTGATTATGTACCACCAAGAGGTAACAATTTACATACAAGGAAACCAAGACAAAAAGAGATTAAGTGACTTATGCAGAGTCTTACAGCTAGTCTTGTACAGGAGCAAATGAGTAATGTATGTAAAGTACTTGTATTTGATACATAGTAGTTGCAAAGTTAAAATTAGGCCATTACTTTATCTGTTATTTTATTGATGATGATAATTATAAATAATCATGATTTAAATTGAGGCATTGACATTGGAAAAGAAGTTCTAATTGTACATCAGGCTGCAATTGAGACTACTTTTCTGAAAACCTTCAAAAACCTGGCACCTTCCTTAAACTGTTGAAATAAACAGAGAATGGTCCTATGCTATTTGAAATACTTTATAAGAAAATCTGGAAATGGCCCCTCCCTTAACATGCTGAAATTAGCAGATGAGAGGCAGTCAAAGCATGCGTTCCAGTTTGGGCTTTGCTTTTAACTTGGGCGAGGCCCAGAGCTTTGTTGATTCTGGGTTTCTTCATCTATAAAATGAGAGAACTAAGTCTCAAGATAATGTCATGATAATGTCATATCTCTTTCAGTTCAGTTCATTTCAGTCGCTTAGTCATGTCCAACTCATTGTGACCTCATGAACTGCAGCATGCCAGGCACCCCTGTCCATCACCAACTCCCGGAGTTTACCCAAACTCATGTCCATCGAGTTGGTGATGCCATCCAGCCATCTCATCCTCTGTTATTCCTTTCTCCTCCTGCCCCTAATCCCTCCCAGAATCAGGGTCTTTTCCAATGAGTCAACTCTTCACAAGAGGTGGCCAAAGTATTGGAGTTTCAGCTTTAGCATCAGTCCTTCCAATGAACACCCAGGACTGGTCTCCTTTAGGATGGACTGGTTGGATCTCCTTACAGTCCAAGGGACTCTCAAGAGTCTTCTCCAGCACCACATTTCAAAAGCATCAGTTCTTCGGTGCTCAGCTTTCTTCACAGTCCAACTCTCATATCTCTTTAGCTTTTTTTTTTTATTTCCAAAATTGTTTTGAGTGGAAATATTCCTGGAATATAAAGAACATTAAGCCACTTCTTGCTCATGGCTGGTGAATTTTCAGGAAATTATAGGATCTTTGAGAACCGCGGAAGTGTTGGTCTGCCACTGACAATGGGAAAGAAGTGAAGTGATACAAAGACAATCCCTAAGAAACACTTTAGCTTCACTGTTTTCCAGTGTTCTGATACTTCTCAGCCCTCTGAGTATAAATCAAAATTGCTTGAGCCTGGGAGACCTTGTTAGTGAATTCTACAGATGAAAGTTTTAATAAAACTATGTGACTACACAGGTCACAAACCCACAGTCGGCCTTGTCTAGAAGAGAGCACAAGAATATGCCATTTAACCCTCTTACTTGACTGAGGTAGGAAGTGAGATCCAAAGATAACTAGTTTACTACCAGTGACTCCAATAGTAAGGCACACAGAAAGATCTAGAACCTAGAAATAGAGGGATCTTTATAACTTGAAGTTACACAATTCTGAAGCAGTGAATCATAAAGAGCTGGCTGGGAGAAAGGCCAAGAAAACTAAAACATTCTACCAGACATCCCAAATGAAAATAGAAAATAAGGTGGGAAAAAGGAGTGAGCTTGCTCTACAAACAAATCTTCTTGACAAATGTCCTGTTCCATGCATATCCAAATGTATTTATGCCTCTATGACATGTTTTTATTGAATAGAGGAGTCAGTAATTTTTTTCCCCTTAGGGGCCAGATAGTAAATATTTTCAGCTTTGTGGGTTATGTGGTCTCTGTTGCAAATACTCAAATCTGCCTGTGTAGTCTGAAAGCTTCAACAACAATTCATAAGTGAATGAGCATGGCCTTGTTCCAATAAAGCTTTATTGATCAAAATAGGCAGCAGGACAGATGTGGCCCATAGGCAATAGTTTGCCAATATAGATATGTTTTCTAAGAGTTATATATGGTAAATACCTGATATAACTCAATAACTCATTCTCATCTTATTATCATGTTGTAGAAGTACGGGTGTAATTTGCATTTTATTGCAGCACTTAGCAGATCTTACTTTTTTTTTTTTTTTTAACAAATTGAAGGTTTGTGGCTATCCTGCATTGAACTACTCTGTCAGAGCCATTTTTCCCACTGTATGTGCTTGCTTTATCACATTTTGGTAATCCTCACAATATTTCAAACCATTTCATTTTATTATAATTTTATAGTGCTCAGTGACTTTTGATGTTACTATTGTAGCTTTTTTTGGGGGGAGGAAACAAACTTCACCCATAAAAGATGAAAAAAATCAATAAATGTTCATGAGGTTTAAGGAAAGAAAATGTCTCCATAACTTAATGTTGCAAGTTGAAGCAACAAGTGCTGATGTAAGAACTGCAGCATGTTTTCAAGAAGATCTTGCTAAGATCATTAATGAAGATGGCTACACTAAACAACAGATTTTCACTGTAGTGGATCAGCCATATATTGGAAGAAGATGCCAACTAGGACTTTCATAGCTAGAGAGGAGCAGTCAATACTTAATTTCAAAGAGCAGGCTGACTCTTTTGTTAGAGGCTAATGCAGCCAGTGTCTTTAAGTTGAAGTCAGGGCTCACTTTACTATCCCTCAAATTTTATATCCCTCAAGAATTATGCTAAATCTACTTTGTGCTCTATAAATGGAAAAACAAAGCCTACATACATGACAGCACTTTTTTTTTTTTTTTTTTTTTTTTTGCACCACAGTTTACTGAATAGTTTTAAGCACATTTTTGAGACATGATGCTCACTCAGAAAAAAATATTCATTTTACAGTATTAGTGCTCATTGACAATGCACTTGGTCACCCAAGAGTTCTGATGGACACATAAAAGAAGATTATTATATTCATGTGTTAATAAAATATCCATTTTGCAGCCCATGGATTAAGGAGTGATTCATATTTTCAAGTGTTATTATTTAAGAAACACATTTTGTAATGCTGTAGGTGCCATAGATAGTGATTCCTCTGATGGACCTGAACAGTCAGTTGAAGCACTTCTGAAAAGGATTCACCATTGCAAGATGTCATTAAGAACATTTGTTCAAATTCATGAGAATAGGTCAAAATATCAATATTAACTATAGTTTAGGAGACATTGGTTCCTACCCCCCAAACCCAGATGTATTTGTGGGGTCCAAGACTTCACTGGAGGAAGTAACTGCAGATGTGGTACAAATAGCAAGAGAACTAGAAATAGAAGGGGAGTCTGATAATGTTGCTGAATTGCTCCAATCTCATGATAAAACTTTAACAGATTGTTAAACTTANACCCAGCCAGCTCATCTCTGAACACTGGCTCACCCTGAAAAGAACCTGGCTCACTCGGGGTGCAGTCTCCTTGCTGAGTGAACGAACAAATGCCAAAGCTGGAGTGTGAGGAATCACGCCAACCTCTTCTCAATGCTCAGATGTGATGACTGTGGTCAGGCCAGTCACCATGGGACCAACCCCAGAAAGATGAGAGTGGCAGCAGATCTTTATGAAGTCCTCGCTCAGTGCCAGGCCGACAGGTAACTGCATCACCTGTGAACTGCACAACCCCAGGGAGCATGCGATATATTTAGCTCCATTTCACAGGTGAGGAATAGGGGGCCAGTGTACACAGCCAGTAAGCAGCAGCACTATGGGGCCCTCTCATCAGAGGGGACAGGGGGCTCCCCCAGGCTCCCGGCTTCACAGATGCTATGAGATGCCAACACCAGGCTTCCCAATGGGGCTCAGATGCCCATACCATCCTGGCCTCTGCCGGAAGGGCGTTCAAGTCAGAGCAGAAAGGGGGACCCAGGACAAGTGGCTCACTTGCTCTCCTAACTGGTGCTAAAATGACTCTGAGGCACCCCTGCAGGCACCTCCTTTCTGACTGATGGGGTGTGCAGGTGCCAGTGGGGCCCACGAAGGGCTGGATGGGACCTGGGGACAGAATAAGCTGGGACCTGTCCACAGTTGCCCAGGCCAAGAGTCACTATCAAGCCAGGCTGCTGGGCCTCTTCCTTCAGAACTTCATAATCGGCTTACTTCCCTAAAACTCTGCCCTCCTCCTCCATCTACTTCCACCTCACTCCAGTCTCCAGCTCATTACGGCCACCCTGCCAGCCCTACCTCAGTCCACCTCCCTGGTTGCTGAGCCTCCAGGCACGAAATCTGTGAGCTTCATAACACCCTCCCAGTGTGTAATTACACGTTGAGGTAGATACGTAATTAGTGTCTGTCTCCCCCCACAAAGGCAGGGACACTGTCTTATTTGTCTGTTTGCCAAGAGCTGGAAAATGGTGGGCCCTCAATAAATGATTATCAAGAAACAAGCAAATCCAGTAGGAGGCAAAATGCAAAGTTGAGAGTGAATGGTTGCAATAGCAAAGACTGACAGAACCCCAAATGGGCAGAAATTGATCAGGGTTGGGGCAGATGGAAGAGAGGGAGTCAGTCAGGGAAGGCTTCCTGGAAGAGAAGTTAGGCTTCAAAAGGTGAGTAGGAGTTCGGTGGTCATTTCAAGAGGGTGGACTCTCACAGGGCAGAGGTGGGGCTGTCCTTGGTGGGAGGGGTCCAGGAGGGGGTCAGACTGAGACTCCACCTCTGAGAGGAGAGGCTCCCTCACACCACACTGCCCACCTGACAGAGACGGAACAGAGGGTCGGCCCTCCTGTGGACAGCAATGGCTGAGAAAGTTCAATGCCAAGTTCATTCAAACACTCAGCATCCGAGCCCATAGGATATGAGGGTACACAGGGCTGCCCCAGTTAAGCTTTGGGGAGCACTGTTGTGTTTCCTCTGGAGGCTGTTTTCATTAATAAAAGGTGTAGAGGCCTGCATGGGCCCCCACCTCAGCCATCCCTGTCCCCCAAGGCCATCGCAGCCTGTGTGGCCCCCCGTCCCCATCCCTAAACATCAAGAAGATAGAGACAAAGCATCAGCTTTGCTAGCACCAGAGCCAGAAACACCAGCATCGCACCCACAAGAAAACGCTATCCTGCAACACTGCCGGAGCTGGAGCCAAAACCTTCAGCTCCAGGCACAGCCACGCTACGTCGGCACGCTGTTCTCGTTGCTCAGTCACTAAGTCGTGTACGACTCTCTGCGACCCCGTGGACTGCAGCACGCAGGCTCCCTGTCCTTCATCATCTCTCAGAGTTTGCTCCAACTCATGTCCATTGAATCAGTGATGCCATCCAACCATCTCATCCTCTGTCGCCCCCTTCTCCTCCTGCCCTCAATTTGTCCCAGCATCAGGATATTTTCCAGTGAGCTGGTTCTTCACATCAGGTGACCAAAGTATTGGAGCTTCAGCTTCAACATCAGTCCTTCCAATGAATATTCAGGGTTGATTTCCTTTAGGAAACATTGACACATCGTACCAAACCTTAATCACACCTTCACCTAGTCACAAGCCCTGGCGCACCCAATCTGACCACAATGCCACCACCCCCGTCACTAAGCAGTTACAGCAAACACCATGAACATCACAGCAATACCACGCAGCCCCACAGCCAAATCCATCACCCCAGGCGCCGTAAAGATGTGTCATTAACACAAATCCCACATCCCATGACAGCAGGCCACAAATACCACCATCACACCCTAACCCACGAGCGACATGTTACAACCATGCCCCAACGGAACACACTCGCAGTCACACATCACGTTGCCAGCCCAAAAAGCTCACAGCAAAGGCCTTACCTGCCAGGGCTTATAAAACACACTCGGACCTAACATCCAGTATTGTCCTTGTGACTGCTTATCCAAGGGTCCTGGGGCTACCTGGAGGGGGCTTCGGAGGGGCCTCACACTGACTGGGTGTGCGGCCCACCAGATCTGGCTCCGGATCCCACTGGTACCTGCCCGCACACAGCACAATGTCCCCCCGAACACACCCAGAACACAGCAGACCAGCAGCCGCACAACAGTGGGTCGCGCTCTCAGTGCTCCTCTCAGTCCCTTTGGGACCCGCCTTCTCCAC
>SJYH01002478.1:540854-551488 GCA_006408735.1 Sylvicapra grimmia
CTGCCTGAGATGCCCTTTTGTAAAAACACCTATTTTCCTCTTAAGTGAACTAATCTGGAGCAAATCTTTTAGATATGTCATTTTTCTTTTTTACTGCTGGTTTTGCTGCTAAATTAACCCACTCAATAGATTGCACATATCCCATTCAGACTATTATTCATAGCTTTTGAATTTATTCCTTGGCCTCTGCAGCTTTTATTTTCCTTTACTACACAGTGTAGGTACTGGACTATAATTGTATTAGAAAGCTTGATGCCCCAGTGGTCATATTAACTGATAATGGTTTAAGAATTTCTGTGATTTTTAAAACATATCTTTCTGTATATTGAATAACACATATTTAAAAACATTAAAAGACTTGTTTCATTTTGCAAGAGCAAGACTAAAAATAAAACTGTGGCTGGTATGAATATTTGGTTGTACTGACTGAAAATTTGAGTACCAAAAATTTGTTATATGGCTGATCATTCATTTTAATGGCATTAAAACATAATATGTTATCAGAGAATAGTCAAAATATTACTATTAAGTATTTCATATTGTGACACTGCAACACTGAGAGAGTTTGATCCACTACTTGGGAGGGAATGTGGATATATAGCTTCTCTAGGGTATGTTTTCTCAGTCATATTTGACTCTTTGCAATCCCATGGATCCGAGCCCACCAGGCTCCTCTGTCCATGGAATTTTCCAGGCAGGAATATTGGAGTAGGGTGCCATTTACTATTCCAGGGGATCTTCCTGACCCAGGGAGCAAATCTGAGTCTCTTGAGTCTCCTGCATTGGCAGGTGGATTTTTTTTTACCACTGCACCACCTGGGAAGCCCTAACTTCTCTAGAGCTAGTGTGAAGAGGAGAGAGTTTAGAGAGAGCATATTATATACCATGTATTTTCATCATAAATGTCTGCCTTGACCAGAGAGATTATCCACAGCTCAGACAGACAGACAAAGCATGACTTTAGAGTAAAGATGACCTGGACTGAAAACCAGGTCCATCAGGTAACTGAATGGCTGTGGACACGTTTAATTCCATGAGACTCTTCTGCCTTTTCATTTTTTTGGCTCTGCTGGGTCTTCATCATTGTGCAGGCTTTTCTCTAGTTGCAGCGAGCAGGGACTAATCTAGTTGCAGTGCATGGGCTCAGTAGTTGTAGTTCCTGAGCTCTAGAGCACATGTTCAGTAGCTGTGGCGCGCAGGCTTAGTTGCTCTGTGGCATGTGGAATCTTCCTAGACCAGAGATAGAACCTGCATCTCCTGCATTGGCAGGCAGATTCTTTACCACTGAACCATCAGAGAAACCTAAGACCCAGTTTTATTGTATGTTAGATTGGGATAAATTTTCCAGCTTATGGAATTGTTGTTGGTATTGTTATGTCTCACTTATAAAGGATTTAATTTTTGATTTTTGATTTTAAGCCAGAGAAGTTTAACATAAAGAGCAATTAAGCTCTGATAAAGAGCAATTAAGCTCTGATAAGGGCATGGCTGTAAGATACAAAGACACTATGTATTGGACCCTAGGACTTGGGGAGGGCACCGAAGGCAGGGCAGACTTGAAAGGGTCCCCTCCCAAGGCTGGAGTTCAAACCTCCTTGCAGAGGTATAGCTCAACCCATTGGATAGCAGGGACATTTCCTGGTGTGCCCCAGTTAGAGCTAGCTTGCTGTTGCTGGGCAAGCAGAAAGCAGCTCTTGGAAAGTCATGTGGGGCGTAGGTAATCAGGAACTTGTAGCTTAGGTGTGCAGAGAGTGAATGCTCAGGAGGAACCATCCGCACAGGCCTCCAGAGAAAGAAAAGGTGCCAGAGTAGGCAGGAGGGACTTTACGATGCTGGTGTCCATGTCTAGAAAGTGGTGGAAAGGTGATCATCAGGCCAGACAGAGTTCTTGGTGAACAAATCAGTATTCCCAAGATTTCTCACACAACAACATGGGCCCACTACACAAGAGGAATCCTTCCTTCTGCCACGTCCTTGTATTTTGCCATCCTAAGAATGCTGAGCATTGTGATCACTGTGAAAAGGATGCTTAAAGGCATGCTGTCCATTTGGGAAGGAGAGCCTGCAGCTAAGAGGCTAGGTATTGATAACTGGAACTCTAGGAGGTTAATGCTTGTATGGTCCTTTTGTACAGAGGAGTGCCTTTAGAATGGCTCTATTCTACTTGAGAAAGACTGAAATTGTATTTAAAGTTTACATAGTATTACATATTATTTAAATAATATGTCATGAATGGTTTAAATTCAAGGAATTTTGAAAATCCTAATTCTTCCCTTTCCACTAATTTTCCCCACTTAGTTTATCTTCCTTCTTCAGGGTCATCCTATTTTATTATCTTTTATAGTTGTTCAGTTGTGTCCAATTCTTTGAGATCCCTTGGACTGTAGCACACTAGGCTTCCATATTCCTCACTATCTCCTGGAGTTCACCCAAGTTCATGTCCATTCAATCAGTGATGCTATCCAACCAACTCACCATCTGCCCCTCTCTTCTCCTTTTGCCTCAAGTCTTTCCCAGAATCAGGGTATTTTCCAATGAGTTGGCTGTTTTACCATCTAGTTACAGCAATTTTTAAACTGTTTAAGATGCCAAAACCATTTTCACTCTTATCTGATTTTCTTAAAAATTCTCCCTGAATAATAAAAACATGAACTTTGCCGCTTGGAGTTTCTAACATGCACAGGCTCACAGATTATTCTAGAACATGACAAAATGTCAGAAGTATCCTATTTGGTGAAAAGTAAAAAAGAAAGTTAAAATCACTCAGTCATGTCCAACTCTTTGTGACACCATGGATGGTAGCCCACCAGACCCTTCTCATCCATGGAATTCTTCAGGCAAGAATACTGGAGTGGGTTGCCACTCCCTTAAATCAATATGAATAAATGTTGAAAAATAGCTTTTAAAGGAGAAAATAGTGTTTTTATTTGGCAAATAAGAATATAATTATTTAGAAATGGGTGTGTGGAGTTAGGGTAGTACTAATACTCTTGTTCTGCTGATTGTCTCATTATAGTTATGCATATGTCATGCTGGGATACAAGNGACACCATGGATGGTAGCCCACCAGACCCTTCTCATCCATGGAATTCTTCAGGCAAGAATACTGGAGTGGGTTGCCACTCCCTTAAATCAATATGAATAAATGTTGAAAAATAGCTTTTAAAGGAGAAAATAGTGTTTTTATTTGGCAAATAAGAATATAATTATTTAGAAATGGGTGTGTGGAGTTAGGGTAGTACTAATACTCTTGTTCTGCTGATTGTCTCATTATAGTTATGCATATGTCATGCTGGGATACAAGGAGAATAAAACATATTCAGAGGATATTGACCAGAATAATGAGTGAGTCATGAAACCGTGTTAATGTAAAAAATTTACACTTTGAAAATACATGCCAAAACTTTTACTGATAAAAATTATATTGTGTCTGGAATTCACTTCATAAAAGTTAAAGTTGTTTGGATAGGTGATGATATTGATGAAACAGCTTGACCCATGCTTTGTTGCTTCTGTTTTTGAGATAATTTTCATTGGAGTATTTTGGAGCTTTACAATGTTGTGTTAGTTTCTACTGTACAGTAAGGTGAATCAGCCATATGTAAACATATATACCCTCTTTTCTGGATTTTCTTCCCTTTTACATCACCACAGAACATTGAGTAGAGTTTCCTGTACTATACAGTAGGTTCTTATTAGTTATCTGTGTTATACATAGTAGTGAATATATATCAATCCCAATCACCCAATTCCTCCCACTCCCCCAACCCTTTGGTGTCCAAAAATTTGTTATTTACATCTATATTCTACTTTGCAAACAGATTCATCTGTACCATTTTTCTTTATGTGTTGATAAATGGTATTTATTTCTCTCTTACTGACTTACTTTACTCTGTATGACAGTCTCTAAGTCCACCCACGTCTCTGCACATGGAACAATTTTATCTCTTTTCATGGCTAAGTAATATTCCATTATGTATAAGTGTCACATCTTCTTTATACATTACTCTGATGATGGACATTCAGGTTGTTTTCATGTTCTGAATGTTCTAAACAGTGCTGCAATGAACACTGAAGAGTGGGTATCTTTTTGAATTATGGTTTTCTCTGGGTATATACCCAGAAGAGAGATTTCTGGCTCATGTGGTACTTCTGTTTTTAGTTTTTTAAGGAACCCCCATAATTCTCCTTAGTGGTATCAATTTACATTCCTACCGACAGTGTAAGAGTGTTCCCTTTTCTCCACACCCTCTCCAGAATTTATTGTCTGTAGATTTTTTAATGATGGCCATTCTGACAGATGTGAGCTGATACTTCATTGTAGTTTTAACTTGCATGTCTCTAATAATTAGTAATGTTGAGCATCTTTTCATATGTCTCTTGCCCATCTGCATATCTTAAATTGAAGAAATGTCTATTTAGGTTGTATGCTCATTTTTAGATTGGGTTGTTTGTTTTATTTATATTGACCTGCATGAGATGTTTGTATATTTTTGAGATTAATCCCCTGTCAGTTACTTCATTTGCAAATATTTTCTCCCATTCCAGTAGTTGTATTTTTTCTTGTTTATGGTTTCCTTTGCTGCAGCTTCCCTTGTGGCTCAGATGGTAAAGAATCTGTCTGCAATGCAGGAGACCAAAGTTCAATCCTTGGGTTAGGAATTTCCCCTGGAGAATAGAATGGCAATCCACTCCAGTGTTCTTGCCTAGAGAATACCATGGCCATGGAGTTGCCAGGAATTGGACACAACTGAGTGACTACACCTTCACATTCACTCTGCTGTGCAAAAGTTTTTAATTTTAATTAGTCACCCTTTGTCTATTTTTGTTTTTATTTTCATTAACCTAGGAGATGGGTCAAAAAAGATTTTGCCACGACTTATGTCAAAAAGTGCTCAAGCCTATGTTTCCTTCTAAGAGTTTTATAGCCCGGCCTTACATATAAAGTCTTTAATCCATTTTGAGTTTATTTTTGTGTATTGTGTTAGGGGGTGTTCTAATTTCATTATTTTACATATAGCTGTCCAGTTTTCTCAGAAACACTTATTGAAGAGACTGTCTTTTATCCATTGTATGTTCTTGACTCCTTTGTCACAGATTAGGAGTCCATTGGTGCATGGGTTTATCTCTCTGGGCTTTCTTTCCTGTTTCATTGATTTATATTCCTGTTTTTGTGCTGGTACAATGCTGTCTTGATTACTGACTTTTTTCATTCTTAAAGCCAGCTCCTGAGTCTCAATCTGTTTCCTTTTCTTTTGCATGTATTTTAATTTTATTAATTATAGAAGTATTCAAAAAATAAACATTGTAATTCAGGAAAAGAATTAAAAGTTAGGAAAATCAGCATAGCAAAGAGGTGATTCTTAGCTAGTGTTGACAAATTTATGAAGGAGTACTTTTAAATTATTAGAAAATTGTCATGGACCAAAAATTAAATAAAGCAAAAGGAATATATTAGAGTCTTAAGTCCAAGAGTAATATCTACGATAAATGAAAATAAGTTGTCAGGAAATAGATTTCAGTTCAATATCATCTATTTTTTTCATTGATTTAGTTGCCAGTCATTTCTTGAGTTCAGTTCACTTGCTCAGTCATGTCTTACTGCAACCCCATGAATTACAGCATGCCAGGCCTCCCTGTCCATCTCCAACTCCCGGAGTTTACCCAAACTCATGTCCATTGAATCAGTGATGCCATCCAGCCATCTCATCCTCTGTTGTCCCCTTCTCCTCCTTCCCCCAATCCCTCCCAGCATCAGGGTCTTTTCCAATGAGTCAACTCTTCTCATGGGGTGGCCAAAGTATTGGAGTTTCAGCTTCAGCATCAGTCCTTCCAATGAACACCCAGGACTGATCTCCTTTAGGATGGACTGGTTGGATCTCCTTGCAGTCCAAGGGGCTCTCAAGAGTCTTCTCCAACACCACAGTTCAAAAAAATCAATTTTTCGGTGCTCAGCTTTCTTCACAGTCCAACTCTCACATCCATACATGACCACTGGAAAAACCATAGCCTTGACTAGTTGGACATTTGTTGGCAAAGTAATGTCTCTGCTTTTTAATATACTCTCTAGGTTGGTCATAACTTTTCTTCCAAAGAGTAAGCATCTTTAATTTCATGGCTGCAATCACCATCTGCAGTGATTTTGGAGCCCCAAAAAATTAAGTCTGACACTGTTTACACTGTTTCCCCATCTATTTCCCATTTATTGAATACCTCTTATTTTCTGGAAAAATTTAACTCTCAGAACAGTGTCATATTTATTTGTGAATCAAACATATAGATATCAATAATATGTTCATAATAAAGATAGAACTTGACAACATTTTTGGAAAATAGGTAAATATTTATGACAGCAGCAAATTTTATTTTATCTCCTTTGTAATGAGGATAAACTAAGATTTTAACTAGAGAGAGATGGGGTCTTATTCCCATTTTATTTCATTTTCTTTACACATTGCTGAGAAAGTACGGGAGAGCTCTGAGGCTGCAGAGCAACCAGATTTTTAGGATACTGTGTTGCCTTCCCAAGTAAAATGTAGTATGTCCCTAAACTACAGCACTGACGGATAGGGTGGGTGAAGCGTGTGGATATATGAAAACATGAAAAGCAAGAATCAAGGTACTTAGGCACTAAATGAAGTGAAAAAATAAAGCAATTCAAACTTTTTTGAATGATTGCATAGCTTTATCAAGACAGGAACCAGAGAGTGAGAGACGGGTTTTTAAAAATGGAAAAAGAAAACAGGTTACTTGGGAATATATACTCATTTTGAGATAACTTTGTGACTACTGGGACAAAACAAACAAATGAGAACATAAACCTCTGAGGAAAATTCCCTAGAAGCACGGTATAGAACTTAGGATAGGAAGGGTAAGTCAGCTTTCAGTCTTCATTCTTTCATCTTTTCATTCATGAAGCATGATTCCATGTTTGAGTACCCACTAGGGACCACGTGTGCAGAGAGAAGCATAGATACAGAGGCTACGTTAGTTAAACTAAGGAAGCACATTGCTGATCCCTATTAGGAGAGAACTCCACAAAACACAGCTTAATTTTAGGCTGTAATTTGCCCCATCTATGGTTTGCTTCTAGTGTAGAAGTTTAGCAAGGACAGTCACAAGTGGGATTTCTATTACCTCTTGTACACCATTCTGTGAGGTTTTAAAAACCCTAGCAAGATTGGAGTCTTTACAGTAAGGCTCTTACATACAAACCTTTAGGTTGTGAACTTTCAAATATGTGAACACACATGCCAACCCCTATATGCCAGTTATTGTACTATACTACACTACTTTTCAAGATACTCTACTGTAAGATTAAAAGTTTTTTCTTATTTTTGCTTATTAGGTCCATTTATTTGTGTGAAAATTATTATAAATTTATTACAGTACAGAACTGTATCTGTGTGTGTAAGTCACTCAGTCATGTCCAACTCTGTGACCCCATCAACTGTTGCCCTGGCCAGGCTCCTCTGCCCATGGAATTCTCCAGGCAAGAATACTAGAGTGGGTACCCATTCCCTTCTCCAGGGGAATCTTCCCCACCCAGAGATCAAACCCAGGTTTCCTGCATTAAAGATGGATTCTTTACAGTCTGAGCTACCAGGGAAGCCCATACGGAACTACAGTACAGACAGTTGTATTAGTTGGGCACCTAGGCTAACATTGATGGACTTATATGAACAAATTGGACTTACAGACTTGCTCATGGTACAGCATTAGTTCATATGTAGGGGACTTACTGTAATGTTTTCTTAACTTGAAGAAAATAGTTACATCCCATTGTAATGTGCACCTGAGCGGTCTGGTCTGACCCCCGTCAACGCTGTGTTTGCCCATGGATCAAGGCCATGAAGAGAGGCCCTGAAGCAAGGGGCAGAGTTCAGAGTAAATGAGGCACTTGCCTACTCAGACCACTGCAAGTCTTGATGCCAATGCCTTTTTTTGGTCACACCCACCTCAACAATTACAAACCTAGAGATCTTATGGGAGAATAAGAGAAATATTGCATTAGCCCTAGGTGCTAAAAGAAAATATAAAATTCTTTATATTTCCCTCAACTATCCCTTTGAAAGAGAATTTAATAATACATTTGGGGGCACTTCAAATGTTTTCCCCTCAGAGGAAGATTTAACAAGATGGAGAGAATCACACAACCAAAATTCAAAAGCAAGGCTGTCTGCAAAAGATAGCCTTCAGTGGGCCATCCAGTGGCCTCAATATTTATTAAAAGAAAGATGGATCAGAAGGCAGGTGCCTACATAAATCAGGAAACCATCCTAAGCAACAAAACTTTTGCTCAAATATGAAATATTTATTTCCTCTTAAATTCAGCTGTGCAGTTAAACAATATCTGAGATACTCAAAATTCTATTAAGAATTTCATGTAGTCTAGTTATAAACTTCAAGTATCTGTCAAGTAGCAACGTATGTAATAGATGATAGATTGAGAAAATAAGCTTTTAATAATGTAATTGAAAGAATCTCTATATCATATTACTGTGCTTTCTAGTCTTAAAAATACATGTTAAAATTCAAATGGAAGGAATCTAGGCTTTAATTCAAAAATTATATTACAGAGTTTTATAGTAGAAAAATAAAAGAGCATTTCCCTCCATAATGCCATAGCAATATCTCTTTAAACTTGACCAGTTGTTTGTAACCTCTACCTTCTTGATTTATGGGAAAATTAGAAAAGGAAAGGAAGATAAAAGCAGGAAGGTGGGAGGCATATAACAAAGAATTCAATTCTGGAGTGTTTTTTCTGCTCCAGAGCTTTGAGATCACAGGACAGTGGAATAGAGAGCATCTGCACGGTGGTTCACTGTACCTGTATTTGTACCAGTTACATGTCTTATGTTACTTGGTAAAGAATTAGAAAAAGGGAGATGTGGAAGTAGAAGGGAAAAAGTGTTTTCTTTTAATCAGACTTTAGTTTTACAATCAGGAACACAAGCAGAATTTGTTTTCTTCCATTGCTTTCTCATGAAGAGACTGATTGGTTGAAATATTACTATTGTTGGATGAACTATACTGAAATGAAAACAGGATAACAGAGGAGATGGATGAGCTGTGTAGTCAAGTAATAGTAGCCTCGCAGGTGGCACTCAGTTCAGTTCAGTCGCTCAGTNTTGACTGTGAAGAGAGAATCCCTTCCTTTTTAGATGAAATTCCCCCGATGTTGTGTGCTACACTCTCCCCTCTTATTTTCCTTTTTATAAACATGCTAACCAGGACCTGACCAATACTTCCCTATCCTTCTGGGCCTTCTCCAGATCAGTTCTTCAATTTTCCCCAGCCTTCCTGGAACAACAGCTGTTCAGTTCAGTTCAGTTCAGTTCAGTCGCTCAGTCGTGTCCGACTCTTTGCGACCCCATGAATCGCAGCACGCCAGGCCTCCCTGTTCATCACCATCTCTCGGAGATCACTCAGACTCACATCCATCGAGACAGTGATGCCATCCAGCCATCTCATCCTCGGTCGTCCCCTTCTCCTCCTGCCCCCAATCACTCCCAGCATCAGAGTCTTTTCCAATGAGTCAACTCTTCGCATGAGATGGCCAAAGTACTGGAGTTTCAGCTTTAGCATCATTCCTTCCAAAGAAATCCCAGGGTTGATCTCCTTCAGAATGGACTGGTGTGGCACTAGTGGTACAAAATCTGTCTGCCAGTGCAGGAGATGCAAGAGGGGCAGGTTTGATCTCTGGGTCAGGAAGATCTGGAGAAGGAAATGGCAAACCACTCCAGTAATCTTGCTTAGAGAATCACATGGAAAGAGGAATCTGTAGTGCTACAGTCCATGGGGTCACAAAGAGTCAAACATGACTGGAGCAACTTAGTACACACAATGTACTAAGTTAGTACATGTGAATGAGAGAACATGTGGGCTCCTATTTAAATGATTTTAAATCTCTCTGGCTGCATCCAAATACATTTTGAGAATTAAATATACCATAGGTTGACAGGGTCATAATGTGCTGAGGAGCAAACCAGTAAATTATGTAGCAAACTAGAAATAATTTAAGATTCTATTTTTTCTTGTCAAGGAAGCATGTGATATGTCAATGTATTTTTTATTCAATTAATTATTCTTACTCCAGTTATTTTGTGCAATCTAAGTGATGCCTCCTAAGGCATTCAAAACTTAAACACTAGCTTTTTCACTCTTTTCTCAACTAAGGGCAGATACATGACCTAGTTATGATCAATGATATTCAAAGAGAAATCACCTAGGGATGGAAGAGAGGTCTTCATCTGCAACCCCCAACCTCATCCTTCTTCCTACTTTGTCATACTGCCCTGTTGATACAGTTCAGTTCAGTCGCTCAGTCGTGTCTGACTCTTTGTGACCCCATGAATCACAGCACACCAGGTCTCTCTGTCCATCACCAACTCCCAGAGTTCACCCAGACTCATGTCCATCGAGTCCGTGATGCCATCCAGCCATCTCATGCTCAGTCATCCCCTTCTCCTCCTGCCCCCAATCCCTCCCAGCATCAGGGTCTTTACCAGTGAGCCAACTCTTCGCGTGAGGTGGCCAAAGTACTGGAGTTTCAGCTTTAGCATCATTCCTTCCAAAGAAATCCCAGGGTTGATCTCCTTCAGAATGGACTGGTTGGATCTCCTTGCAGTCCA
>SJYH01002478.1:568205-589601 GCA_006408735.1 Sylvicapra grimmia
TGAATCAGTGATGCCATCAAACCATCTCACCTTCTGTCACCCTCTTTTCCTCCTGTCCTCAATCTATCCCAGCAACAGGGTCGTTTCCAGTGAGTTGGCTATTCACAACAGATGGCCAAAGTATTGGAGCTTCAGCATCAGCATCAGTCCTTGCAATGTGTATTTAAGGTTGATTTCCTTTAGGTTGACAGGTTTGATCTCCTTGCAGTCCACCAGACTCTCAAGAGTCTTCTACAACACCACAGTTCAAAAACATCAACTCTTTGGCATTCAGCCTTCTTTATGGTCCAAATCTCACATTTGTACATGACTACTGAAAAAACCATAGCTTTGACTATATGGACCTTTATTGAAAAACTAATGTCTCTCCTTTTTAATATGCTGTTTACATTTGTCATAGCTTTCCTTCCAGGGAGCAAGCATCTTTTAATATCATGGCTACAGTCACAATCCGCAGTGATTTTGGAGCCCAAGAACAGAAACTTTGTCACTGTTTCCATTGTTTCCCATCTATTTGCCATGAAGTAATCAGACTGGATGCCGTGATCTTAGTTTTTTGAATGCTGACTTTTAACCCAGTTTTTTCACTCTCCTTTTTCAACTTCAACAAGAGGCTCTTTAGTTCTTTGCTTTCTGCCAAAAGGATGCTGCCATCTGTGTAAATGAGGTTTTTGATATTTCTTCTGGCAATCTTGATTCCAGCTTGTCCTTCATCCAGCCCGGCATTTTGCATGATGTAATCTGCATATAATTAAATAAGCAGAGTGACAACATACAGCCTTAATGCACTCCTTTTCCAATATGAATCAGTCTGTTGTTGCATGTCTGGTTCTAACTCTTGCTTCTTGACCTGCTTACAGGTTTCTCAGGAGGCAGGTAAGGTGGCCTGGTATTCCCATCTCTTTAAGAATTTTCCACAGTTTGTTGTGATCCACACAAAGGCTTTAGTGTAGTCAATGAAGCAGAAGTAGNTCTGGTTCTAACTCTTGCTTCTTGACCTGCTTACAGGTTTCTCAGGAGGCAGGTAAGGTGGCCTGGTATTCCCATCTCTTTAAGAATTTTCCACAGTTTGTTGTGATCCACACAAAGGCTTTAGTATAGTCAATGAAGCAGAAGTAGATGTTTTTCTGGAATTGTCTTGCTTTTCTATGATCCAGCAGATGTTGACAATTTGACCTCTGGCTCCTTTTCTAAATCCAGCTTGAGCATCTGAAAGTTCTCAGTTGACTTACTGTTGAAGACTAGCTTTTAGGATTTTGAGCATTACCTTGCTAGCATGTGAAATGAGTATAATTGTGGAGTAATTTGAACATTCTTTGGCATTGCCCTTCTTTGGGATTGGAATGAAGCTAACCTTTCTCCAGTCCTGTGCCCCTGCTGAGTTTTCAAAATTTGCTGGCATATTGAGTGCAGCCCTTTACATTAGCATCAACTTTTAGGATTTGAAATAGCTCAGCTGGAATTCAATCATGGTTATCCAGGTCATTAAGATCTTTTTTGTATAGTTCTTCTATGTATTTTTGCCACCTCTTCTTAATATCTTCTGCTTCTTTTAGCTCTATAACAACAAGATAATTTAAATCATTGAGAAACAGATTTTCTCTTAGAAAGACATCTATGAGGAGAATAAGATCTCTGTGTGCTGCTTCTGCTGCTAAGTCACTTCAGTCATATCCGACTCTGTGAGACCCCATAGACGGCAGCCCACCAGGCTCCCTCATCCCTGGGATTCTCCAGGCAAGAACACTGGAGTCGGTTGCCATTTCCTTTTCCAATGCATGAAAGTTAAAAGTGAAAGTGAAGTCGCTCAGTCGTGTCCAACTGTTCACCCCATGGACTGCAGCCTATCAGGCTCCTCCATCCATGGGATTTTCCAGGCAAGAGTACTGGAGTGGGGTGCCATTGCCTTCTCCTAGAAGGCAATGTGTGTGTGTGTGTGTGGGGGGCATTATTTAAACACCTGTAATTTTTAAAAGACCACTGAAGCATAATCTAGGCAGTGTGTGTGTGTGTGTGTGTGTGTGTGTATGTGCTCTCAGTTGCTCAGTTATTCCTGACTCTTTGTGACCCATGGATTTTATTCTGCCAGGTTCTTCTGTCGTGGAATATTCCAGGCATGAACACTGGAGTGGGTTATCATTTCCTACTCCAGAGTATCTTATCAGATCTTAAAATAAGATTTTGGCCACTTATTCCAATTAGCTGGGTTGTTAAGCAAAATATAGATNGGGGGGCATTATTTAAACACCTGTAATTTTTAAAAGACCACTGAAGCATAATCTAGGCAGTGTGTGTGTGTGTGTGTGTGTGTGTGTGTGTGTGTGTATGTGCTCTCAGTTGCTCAGTTGTTCCTGACTCTTTGTGACCCATGGATTTTATTCTGCCAGGTTCTTCTGTCGTGGAATATTCCAGGCATGAACACTGGAGTGGGTTACCATTTCCTACTCCAGAGTATCTTATCAGATCTTAAAATAAGATTTTGGCCACTTATTCCAATTAGCTGGGTTGTTAAGCAAAATATAGATGAACTAGAAGGAGGAGCACCATAAATGTAAAGTTATAGATATGGAGAATTGTAGAAGCAAAATGATAGTGTTTTCTTAATAGGTTACACTGAAAAACAAAAATCGTAGTTTTTCTCTTCTTTACTCATACTATTAATAAGAGGCATAGTGATTATGGTCATACATGGAATAGATTAGAAGATATCTAGAAAGAAAGAGTCAGGGCAAGAAAAAAAAGAATATGAGTCATTCAGAGATCATGAAATTGCCATGGTTAACTTGGTTAGAGTTGCCCCTCTTTGGGGGAGACAAGGAGGAGATTTTTTCATATGTTATATATGTATATATATTATAGATTTAATGCATATGACCCTATAATGTATATGTTTGTATGATATGAAAGTGAAAGTGTTAGTTGCTCAGTCGTGTCTGACTCTTTGCAACCCCATGGACTGTAGCCCTCCAGGCTCCTCTGTCCATGGAATTTCCCAGGCTAGAATACTGGAGTGGGTTGCCATTTCCTTCTCAGGGGATCTTCCCAACCCAGGGACCAAACCCAGGTTTCCTGCATTGCAGACATATTCTTTACCATCTAAGCCACAGTAAAGGATAGTAAAGGATGTTATGTGTGTGTTGAATTGGCAGTATGAAATAAAATGTGTTTATGCCGAGACACCAAATAGTGAAATTGATTAGTGTTATTTTTGCAAAGACACCTTTTGTTCCATGCTCCTTTGGTCACAATGCCTCTTATTAGAAAACTACCCTGCCCAGTTCTAAGTGGGTTGCTCCTTTGTCTCCCAGGTACCAAGACTCAAGTTAATCGAATTAGACTCTTACTCTTGCAAAAGTTAATCTTTATGAGAAAGATATGATATAAAATACTTGAAACTGAGCTATTCTGTGGAAACAGAATAAAGAAAGTATGTGTGAGTTCTTTTACACAAATCATTAGCCTACTCTGTTTTCTTCCTTTTCTTAGATTTTATTATAATTTCTCAGCTACTTAATTTGCTTTCAAATTAAGTTTGAAGGCAAATAGTAATTCCATCATTAAATGTATGATGGGATTATCAAAAAATATTTATTCTGCTGTTTAAAAGAAAAACAGCTCTAACATATATATATGGAGTGGGGTTGCCATCACCTTCTCCATATATGTATTATACTCCCTGCCAAATTATAAAGATAAACGGCTTCAGTTCAGTTCAGTTCAGTTCAGTTGCTCAGTCATGTTGCAGCACGCCAGGCCACCCTGTCCATCATCNTTGAAGGCAAATAGTAATTCCATCATTAAATGTATGATGGGATTATCAAAAAATATTTATTCTGCTGTTTAAAAGAAAAACAGCTCTAACTTATATATATATGGAGTGGGGTTGCCATCACCTTCTCCAAATATGTATTATACCCCCTGCCAAATTATAAAGATAAATGGCTTCAGTTCAGTTCAGTTCAGTTGCTCAGTCATGTTGCAGCACGCCAGGCCACCCTGTCCATCATCAACTCCTGGAGTTTACCCAAACTCATGTTCATCGAGTCAGTGATGCCATCCAGCCATCTCATCCTCTGTCGTCCCCTTCTCCTCCTGCCCCCGATCCCTCCCAGCATCAGAGTCTTTTCCAATGAGTCAACTCTTTGCATGAGGTGGCCAAAGTATTGGAGTTTCATTTTCAGCATCTGTCCTTCCAATGAACACCAAGGACTGATCTCCTTTAGGATGGACTGATTGGATATAAATGGCTTACTCATGAAATATTGTTAATAAAACATCTCAGTTTGGATGAATTTGAGATTTTTACCTTTTGGACAAAACAATTTTAACTAAGTTGAGTTTTGTGTGTAGTCATTCTCTCTTTCTTTCTTACTCATTATACATGACTTGGAGCCAAGGATTTTTTTGTTTATTTGTTTTTATGCTCCAGGCATTTTTTTTTAACTTTCCTGCTCCCTATAAAGTTCCAAACAATCATTCATCATTTAACACCAAACTCTCTTCTCTTCTTTTTAAGCAAAATTAATTATTCTTTTGTTTGTAACCACTCAAGTATTCTTTCCTGGAAAATCCCATGAATGGAGGAACCTGATGGGCTACAGTCTATGGGGTCACAAAGATTCGGACACAGTTGAGTAACTTCACTTACTTGTATACTTACATGGAGGATATGGATATAAGATTTTATTAGAATTGCATAGTGTGCATGTCTTGTTCACTAGACCCTGAGTCCTTGAAGATTTTATGAGCATATTTTAAATTTCTAGTTCTTAACATGTGTGTCACAGAGAATAGATGGTCAATCTACTCAGGTTCAAAAAAATTGCAAAGCAATAAAAGAAAGCAGTAAAGGAGAAAAAGGAGTGATTTTATCTCTGTTCATCGATATTTTTCATCTCCCAGTAAGAAAGAAAACTAGGGAAAAAAAGAGAAATTTGTCTATACAATTTAGTCAGAGTACATAAGGAAGAGATAAAGGTGAATTACTTTTCATCAGCAATTGTAAGAGTTCAAAGCATGTTAGGATATTTTGATATATGTTCATTTTTATCCTTGCTCTATACCTGAGGGGGAGTGTTTTCTTTCAGAGACAAGAAAGCTATATGGAGACAGAATTCTTTTATTGCTCTTTGGTCTGCTCTTTGCAGGAAGCTAGATTTTCTTCCCAGCCAATAAAGCTTGTGTAGACAGAGAGGTCAGCAGAACGAAGACTGGAAGAAAGAGGCAAGCAGTGGTGTCATGACCTTGTGACAAAGAGGTCAAGGGGTTTATTTCAGAGCAGTGACCTCCAAGAGGAATCAGTTCATGCTAGGGACTATGTGAGATGACCCATTAAAATTAGGAAAGAAAGCACAGTAATAACTTCTATTTATCTATAGATAATAAAGAAATTAAGTTTCATTTATAATTAATGGAAGGCTAGAATCAATTAACTTGTCAAGTGGTCCTTGGTCGAATATATCAACACATGGGAGGGAATCTACATAAAGGAAGAGAAATCTACAATTCAGGGCTTCAGAGTCTTTTACTTACTGTTTGGTTCTTTTAGTTTATTAGGACATTACAATTTATAGTTGCCTAAGTTAAGAGGAATTTAAGTCTATATTATTTAATTTTAATTACATTTACCATCACAAAAATGGTTTGAAAATTTCCGTTTAAAAACCTATAGATTAAAACCCTAAACTAATATAAGTATAAGCAAATAATAATATAAGAGCAGGATGACAGCTTTCCTCCTATTCCCAACTATGCCATCAGTAATATTAAGAAGGGGCTTCTCTGGTAGTTCAAATGGTAAAGAATCTGCCTGTAATGCAGGAGACTCAGTTTAACAATGACTTAATCAGTTATTAGAAGTTGGGCTAAAAAGCAATTATTAAAAATTAGTCAAGTATTAAACAGATATACACATGAACAGATTATACCTCCTCATACAATTATTTGACTGTTAGAGTCTAGGAATTGTCTGGAAATCATAGACTTGGAGAACTAGGTAGACTGAGCCAGTTCTCCAGGAAAAAGTATCCAAAGGTGAAATACATAGTGAAGATAGATGTACAGTTTAGAAGAAGAAAAAAAAGACTGAGAAGGGATGAGACATTATAAGAGAAACATGGAGAATAGAGTTAAGGTAGTCCTGAGATCAGAAGAAACAACTGACTCAAGAGCAGAAGCAAACAATGCTTTTATATTTAATGTAGCAAAGACCTTGCCTAAGACATTATATTGTGGAGTGCATTTGTTATTCCCTGAAAGGTATACAAGAAAATCAAAGATACACAGAATTTTAAAACACTGAGGTCCAAGATCAGGCCTGAGATATTTATTTATTTATTCACAGCTAGTGTATTTTTAACAACAGCCTAAAAAGAAGAGATTAGAGATATATAATCAGAATCAAACCAATCCATTTCCCTCATTCTTATTTGAAGTATATGCTTCAAATATCTGGTAGATAATGCACATGTGTGTGCTCATTTGCTCATTAGTGTCTGACTGCAACCCCATGGACTATATAGTCCACCAGGCTCCTCCATCCTTGGGATTTCCCAGACAAGAATACTGGAGTGGGCTGCCATTTCCTTCTCCTGGGTATCTTTCTGACTCAAGGATTAAACCCATGTCTCCTACATTGCAGGCAGATTCCTTATCACTGTGCCACCTGGGAAGCTCCAGATATGCATGTACCACTATCCAATAACATGATTTGATCATTTTCAAGTACTGTCTTGGGTCTAGATTTCCAATTAATGGAGCCCTATTTTGATGAAGACTAATCATATCCTTTGCATGTGGGAGAATGACTAGAACCCTGTGAGCTACAGGAAATGGTACCTTATGTGGTACCCCATGATAGAGCCCATCTTTCTTCATTTCATTATTTTGAGCAAGAAAAATTGAATAGCTACAGAAACTCTATTTCTTAGTTGTTTCTAGAAAAAGGATATGTTTTAGAATTGTTTACAGGAATGGAAAAACCCTGGTGAAGCCTATTATGTTCTTCAACTTTGTGACATTGTTTTTCACATTTTAATATCTGAATTTGAGCTACATCTTATCCTTTGATGGTGTAATATGGTCTCTGTTGGTCTAGTGACATTGGGATGTATTTATGCTCTGTTCATGCAGAAACTTGGCTACTATTCCTATTATCTGAGTAGACAAAGACAACCTTGCCATGTTCCAGTCCAGATACAAATGTGAAAGATACAGGAGCTTTGGTTGCTATTTCATAANGAAATCATAGACTTGGAGAACTAGGTAGACTGAGCCAGTTCTCCAGGAAAAAGTATCCAAAGGTGAAATACATAGTGAAGATAGATGTACAGTTTAGAAGAAGAAAAAAAAGACTGAGAAGGGATGAGACATTATAAGAGAAACATGGAGAATAGAGTTAAGGTAGTCCTGAGATCAGAAGAAACAACTGACTCAAGAGCAGAAGCAAACAATGCTTTTATATTTAATGTAGCAAAGACCTTGCCTAAGACATTATATTGTGGAGTGCATTTGTTATTCCCTGAAAGGTATACAAGAAAATCAAAGATACACAGAATTTTAAAACACTGAGGTCCAAGATCAGGCCTGAGATATTTATTTATTTATTCACAGCTAGTGTATTTTTAACAACAGCCTAAAAAGAAGAGATTAGAGATATATAATCAGAATCAAACCAATCCATTTCCCTCATTCTTATTTGAAGTATATGCTTCAAATATCTGGTAGATAATGCACATGTGTGTGCTCATTTGCTCATTAGTGTCTGACTGCAACCCCATGGACTATATAGTCCACCAGGCTCCTCCATCCTTGGGATTTCCCAGACAAGAATACTGGAGTGGGCTGCCATTTCCTTCTCCTGGGTATCTTTCTGACTCAAGGATTAAACCCATGTCTCCTACATTGCAGGCAGATTCCTTATCACTGTGCCACCTGGGAAGCTCCAGATATGCATGTACCACTATCCAATAACATGATTTGATCATTTTCAAGTACTGTCTTGGGTCTAGATTTCCAATTAATGGAGCCCTATTTTGATGAAGACTAATCATATCCTTTGCATGTGGGAGAATGACTAGAACCCTGTGAGCTACAGGAAATGGTACCTTATGTGGTACCCCATGATAGAGCCCATCTTTCTTCATTTCATTATTTTGAGCAAGAAAAATTGAATAGCTACAGAAACTCTATTTCTTAGTTGTTTCTAGAAAAAGGATATGTTTTAGAATTGTTTACAGGAATGGAAAAACCCTGGTGAAGCCTATTATGTTCTTCAACTTTGTGACATTGTTTTTCACATTTTAATATCTGAATTTGAGCTACATCTTATCCTTTGATGGTGTAATATGGTCTCTGTTGGTCTAGTGACATTGGGATGTAGTTATGCTCTGTTCATGCAGAAACTTGACTACTATTCCTATTATCCGAGTAGACAAAGACAACCCTGCCATGTTCCAGTCCAGATACAAATGTGAAAGATACAGGAGCTTTGGTTGCTATTTCATAACCTATTGACTGCTTGCCCCTTGCAAGAAAAGCTATGACCAACCTAGACAGTATATTAAAAAGTAGAGACATTACTTTGCCAACAAAGTTCCATCTAGTCAAAACTATGGTTTTTCCAATATTCATGTATGGCTGTGAGAGTTGAACTATAAAGAAAGTTGAGTGCCAAAAAATTGATGCTTTTGAACTGAAGTGTTGGAGAAGACTCTTGAGAATCCCTTAGACTGCAAGGAGATCCAAACAGTCCATCCTAAAGGAGATTAGTCCTGAATATTCATTGGAAGGACTGATGCTGAAGCTGAAACTCCAATACTTTGGCCACCTGATGCGAAGCACTGACTCCTTGGAAAAGACCCTGATGCTGGGAAAGATTGAAGGCAGGAAGAGAAGGGGATGACAGAGGATTAGATGGTTGGATGGCACCACTGACTCAGTGGAGATGAGTTTGAGTAAGCTCCAAGAGTTGGTGATGGACTGGGAGGCCTGGCGTGCTGCAGTCCAAGGGGTTGCAAAGAGTCCAACAAGACTGAGCAACTGAACTAACTGAACCTGTTGACATCTTCACAAAGAGTACTGTCAACAGATAAAGAATTGCCAGAAACTTAAGAGAAAATAACAAAGACAGTGGGACTTCCCAAATGACACAGTGGGACTTCCCAAATGACACAGTGGGACTTCCCAAGTGACACAGTGGTAAATAATCTGCCTGGCAGTGCAGGAGACAAAAGAGATGAAGGTTTGATTCCTGATCCTCGGGAGTAAAAAAATGGCAACCCAGTCCACTATTCTTGCCTGGAAAATTCCATCAACAGAGGAGTCTGGTGGGCTACAATCTATGGGATGGTAAATAAGTCAGATGTGACTGAGCACATACATTAAAAACCAACACAATAGTTAGCACTCTTAAAAATGTTTCATTACCAACTCTCTTGGTGTCCCAGGGAAGAATACTGTGAAGACCATATAGACACTTTTTACATCAAGTCAAAGAATATTTCAGAAAACTTAAGTTGGATATAAATTTTAGGAATCATTTGATCAGTTATTTTTTCTTTTATTCTTATAGATATCTAACCAAGAGGTATGTGATAAATATCTTTATTAGAATATGTGTAGAAAGCTCTTCCAATGATTATAAAATTTCTAAATGATAAGAAAGTGTTGAGCCAGTAAAGTTGGTAGTGGTACTCATAACTGACACCATCTTAGATTAGATGATGCACAAAATTCAATTTCTTCTCATCAGATACGATGCACAGACACCTCGTATAAGTACTTTGGCACTGTTTTATCATAGTAGTATCTCAATGACATCTTGAAAATCATTTTTGAATTCTCTCCCACGCTGCATTGCTACAGTATTTTCAATTTCTGTCCTTTTATGTGCTTGACTTCTGGACCAGTTGCTTCACATTCCTCCTTTCACTGTAGATTTCTTTGTATATTTTGACAGCAGGCTCTCTCAGTATAAGTGTGAGGATGATATACAGACATGATCGGGTAGGTACATTAGGAAGGTTGAATTGCACTAAAAGGAAGAATCACACACATTCAGGTAATAATTTTTAAACATAAGCTCTTAAAAAATCAAATTCCCCAAAAAATATACTTTCTTTGGCCTGCAATGCAGGAGACCCTGTTTCCNCAATAGTTAGCACTCTTAAAAATGTTTCATTACCAACTCTCTTGGTGTCCCAGGGAAGAATACTGTGAAGACCATATAGACACTTTTTACATCAAGTCAAAGAATATTTCAGAAAACTTAAGTTGGATATAAATTTTAGGAATCATTTGATCAGTTATTTTTTCTTTTATTCTTATAGATATCTAACCAAGAGGTATGTGATAAATATCTTTATTAGAATATGTGTAGAAAGCTCTTCCAATGATTATAAAATTTCTAAATGATAAGAAAGTGTTGAGCCAGTAAAGTTGGTAGTGGTACTCATAACTGACACCATCTTAGATTAGATGATGCACAAAATTCAATTTCTTCTCATCAGATACGATGCACAGACACCTCGTATAAGTACTTTGGCACTGTTTTATCATAGTAGTATCTCAATGACATCTTGAAAATCATTTTTGAATTCTCTCCCACACTGCATTGCTACAGTATTTTCAATTTCTGTCCTTTTATGTGCTTGACTTCTGGACCAGTTGCTTCACATTCCTCCTTTCACTGTAGATTTCTTTGTATATTTTGACAGCAGGCTCTCTCAGTATAAGTGTGAGGATGATATACAGACATGATCGGGTAGGTACATTAGGAAGGTTGAATTGCACTAAAAGGAAGAATCACACACATTCAGGTAATAATTTTTAAACATAAGCTCTTAAAAAATCAAATTCCCCAAAAAATATACTTTCTTTGGCCTGCAATGCAGGAGACCCTGTTTCCTGGGTCCCCAATCCCTGGGTCCAGAAGATCCCCTAGAGAAATGGCTATCCACTCTGTAATCTTGCCTGGAGAATTCCATGGACAGAGGATCCTGGAGAGCTACAGTCCATGGGGTTGCAAAGAGTTGGACAGGACTTTGCAGCTAACACTTTATATAGAGAAAGAATAGAGTGACTGAAAATTTTTGCTAAAACAATCTAGCAACACCAGCAATAACTTATACATGTTATAGTATCTTCTAACATCCTTTCATTAGGGGGTTTATTTTAAAACTTTTCTAATCTTTCTCCCAAAGAAGGCAATGGCAACCTATTCCAGTACTCTTGCCTGGAAAATCCCATGGACAGAGGAGCCTGGTAGGCTGCAGTCCATGGGGTCGCTAAGAGTCAGGCATGACTGAGCAACTTCACTTTCACTTTTCACTTTCATGCACTGGAGAAGGAAATGGCAACCCACTCCAGTGTTCTTGCCTGGAGAATCGCAGATATGGGGGAGCCTGGTGGGCTGCCATCTCTGGGGTTGGACAGAGTTGGACACGACTAAAGCAACTTAGGAGCAGCAGCAGCAATCTTTCTCCATTCTACAAGAACCTATACTAACAATGGAATGCTCTAAGCTTTAATTATTATAAAATTGGGAAGAGTTTTTCCTCAGTGTAGCCAAAGCCATCTCACAACATCAATTGCAGTAGAAATATGAGCAGAATATTTCATGTTTCTGTTCTCTCTTGAGGGTAACACCTTTAGTAATTTCCATATGTCATCTAGTTAATATGACAAACAAAGAAAGTTGAGGATTTCAAGCACAGTAACAGAAGTGAAAGAGTTTGATTGACTGGTACATTATAACTCTTATTGCATACTGTGGACCCAGGATGTTATAATAATTAGCCTGTCAAGTCAATTGTTACTCTTCATTAAAAATGACTATATGACAGCAATTAATCTCACAACTTTAGCTTCATTAGGACATTTTATTTTTGCAACTGGGTGCAGTGCAGTGTCTTAATCTGAAGGATGTATTATTTTCTAATAGAAGGTTTCACCTTCATTATTTTGATTATGAACTTGAATAGCATAATGTAAGCTTATGTAATAACTGGGTAAAAATTCTGAGTTATTTATAATTTGCCTTTTGAAGTTCATTATAGATACAAGAGATTTTCATTTATCCCTTTTCTTCACCTTTGTCTTATTGAGGCTGCAGACTCAGAATCTCATACTCTTTGAAAATGATTTTATCCCCTGTGAATCATGTCTCTGAAAATACTGACACCCACAAAAATAGGAAAATCTCAAGGACTTTTCTACAATCCCAAAACACATCACACACACAAAAAATTAGATCAGAGATAAGTTTTTCTTATACAGTAAATGTTAGATGAGTTATAATAAAAAATTGTTGGTAATCAGTTTTCAACTTGGACTGTGGACTGACTGACTGTTTGTGATGACCAAAAATAGGCAGGTGAAATTTACATAATAGATTACAGAAAAGATTTTGGTCTTGCCCTCTTCATTCTGATGATTTCAAGACAAGAAATAAAACAGTTGAAAATCAGTGCAGCTCTTTTTTCACTGACAAGTAACTCCATCAGCTGGAAAATTTAAAGAGAAAGTCTGCATGACTAGCAGATATTAGAGGGGAACATTGAATCATAGACTAGTATTATAGGGTTGAACCCTGAATGATGGATCGTTTTGTCAGTCCTTTCATCCTTACTCAACTGCCACATGTGCAACTCTATATGGGAAATGCCATGATCTCCCTTGAGAATATCTTAAATGTCTCACTGTTAGCCAAGAGTTACCTTTAATAACCTAGCAATATTACTGCTGTTTATGTGAGCCAATGTGGCATAATGTAAAAAAGTGTTTACTTAGATTAAATGATCTATGTTTGAATCATATTTCTACTTCTTTTTGAGTTCATTGAACTTGGGAAAAGTATATGCACTCTTATTTACTAGATATAAATTTTATATGTGTATTAGTTTGCTCAGATTTCCAGAAACAGTCTGGCTTAAACAACATTTTTTTTTTTTTTTTTTTAATGTTGAGGCTAGTAGTACAAGATGAAGGTGTCAGTAGGTTTGGTTTTTCCTGAGGTTCTTCCCATTGGTTTGTGTATGGCCACCTTCTTGTTATGTCCTCTTGTCTGTGTGTGTGCATCCTGATGTCCAAATCCTTCTTTTAATAAGCACCATAGTCAAATTGGATTAGGGATCATCCTAATGGCCTTGTTTTAAGTTGATCACTTTTTTTAAGGCTCTGCCTCCAAATACACTTACATTCAGAAGTATTGTGGGCTAGGGATTCAATATAAGAATTTCAGAGAGATATATTTCAGCCTATAGTATCCTATAATTATCTAAGTCTTGGATCTCTCAAGGCTTGTTCTTTAGTAAGAATGTATTCCAATAATCGGTATCCATCAATTGAAGGTGGTGGTGGAAAAATGCATTTGAACTAGTTCCCTAGGTGAATCCTGTGTACTCAAAACTTTGTGAACCTATGGAGTAGGTCCAGCAGAAAAAAGAATGGGGCATTTATGCAGGCAAGATGATGGAAGGCATCAGAATTTACTATTAGGTCAAAGGAAGACATACCAGTCCTTCAAAGAAGTTCATCAGGGGTAAAAAGAATATGCAACAGACATGAGTAAATCTAGGTTATAGGGCAACCCAGGAATGCCATAATCAGAGTACTAGACCAATAGGTTGTCAGGAATATTTAATCATAACAGTTAGGATAAATTACCAAGATAAAACATAAGCATGCAGAAACAGTGGTTGTAATGGGTAAATTAGTGAGTTAATAAATAAGCAAACTAGTTACCACTGTGCTAATATTTTTAGATGCATCTGCTTATTCATTCACAGTAAATTTTAAGTGTGGAGTACAATTTCTACCTTATAGATGAAGAATCATTAGCTTAGAAACCCAGACTCCATGAAGCCAGAGTCTACAACTACCTTGTTCATTAGTTATATTCCCAGCACCTAGAAAAAGACCTGACACATGGTGAGTAGTAAATAATCATTTGTTGATTGAATCAATAGACTGTCAACTAATTTGCATTGAATGATGAAACTAAGAATTAAACCAAAGCTTTGATTTAAGTCAACACAGCAGAAGCAGGAAGTAAAATGAAGGAGAATAGCAAAATTAGAAGTATATGTGAAAATAAAAATAAAAACAACAGTAACAGGATTAAACATGCTATCTCCCAAATTTTCAACTTTGTTATTGTAAAAACACAGCAACGTATGCAGAGAACCAAATAGCTTATCTTATTAATTAATATTAGTATCTTATTAATTGATCTAACTTGATAAGTACTCTCTGGGAATTGGTTGTTCATTTATCTGTCAGTTAACTTATTTTAACATCCAGCACATTTTTTTTTTCTTTTTTGTTCTTTCAGATGCTTTTATACTTGTCCTACAGCCTGCTGAGGTCAAAGCCTAATAATATTAGGGAGCAAAATGCAATGGAAAGATAATGAATATTGGAGCTGCTGTATTCTCTTTTGATGCCCAGCTCTAGTACCTACCAGTTTTGTTACCTTGGGCAAAATATTTAATGTCTCTGAAGTTCAGTTTGCTTTATCTATACAAAGGAAATAAATATGGTTTGAAGCGGAGATATAGTTAGATAATTCATGTAATGTACCACCACCACGAAGTAGAGGGTTTGTTAATCCAGTAACTTGACAAACAAGTCAAATGAGTTTTTTACCAGAGTTAATTTTTATATAACATTGTCATTTTCTCACACAAACTCATGACTTAACATCAACTGGTTCATCTTTTACAAAATTAAATTTAAAATAGTTGTTTCTTCAACTATCTCCCTATTGCATTTGACATAGTCGGTCACCCTTCATTTCTAAAGATCCTTTGTCCCATTTCTTGATTCTGACAATTTTTAGATACTTTAGCTGTGTACTCTTCCTTTGCTGAGGATATCCATGTACATATCCATATTATCATGAACTTCAGTCAAGATTTCTGGCTGTTTTTAAAAATGTATCCCATGTTTTGGTACATTTCATACACTATGAGTTGTGCATCCTTAAGGTAGAATTTAGGAAAACCCTGTTTTGGTTTTTAAGCTAAGAAGGTATTGTTGTTGTTATTCATTCACTAAGTTGTGTCTGACTATTTGCAACCCCATGAGCTGGGGTGGCATGAGTGGCATGCCAGGTTCCTCTGTCTTCAACTGTCTCCAGGAACTTGCTCAAATTCATGTCTATTGAGTCAATGATGCTGTCAAACCATCTCACCTTCTTGCTGCCCCCTTTTTCTTTTGCCTGCAGTCTTTCCCAACATCAGGGTATTTTCCAATGAGTCAGCTGTTTGCCTCTAGGGGCCAAAGTAGATGTGGAAATTAGGCTCTGCCAGGTCAAGTACATCCATAAGGACTTTAACTGGGAAGTGAGGAACAAGGCTGGCTGAGAATGAAGCTGGAAGCATCCACCCTACAAGCACAAGACAAAGAGCTCCATCTCCTTTGCTGGTGCCAGTGATGCCAATTGGAGAAGGCAATGGCACCCCACTCCAGTACTCTTGCTTGGAAAATCCCATGGATGGAGGAGCCTGGTAGGCTGCAGTCCATGGGGTCGCTTAGTCAGACACGACTGAGCGACTTCACTTTCACTTTTCACTTTCATGCATTGGAGAAGGAAATGGCAGCCCACTCCAGTGTTCTTGCCTGGAGAATCCCAGGGACAGGGGAGCCTGCTGGACACGACTGAAGCGACTTAGCAGCAGCAGCAGCAGTGATGCCAATTACAGTGTCAGATTACATTTGTCAGTTACAGTTTTGCTGGTTCATTCCCATGAGATAGCCAGGAAATGTTTGACTGCATCATCTCTAAGCCTGAATCTCTAGAAGTCACCTATAATTTTTTGAGTTTAATTTCTTAATAGTTTTCTCCTCTAACTAGCTACAGTGCTTTCTATTATATTGTTAGTGACAGAGATTAGTAAGTGAATGACACAGTGTCCCTCAAATGTCTAGCCACAGACTATGGATAGTGGAGGATAGCAAAGAGTTGGACATGATTTAGCAACTGAAGGTCTCTATTCTGGTCATCCATAAGACCATTTCACAATTTCAGCAAAAAACTAGAAGTTAATATTTATTTCTGCCTTTGACATCAGACATTTGATCATTACTATATTTCTCCACTTATTTGTCATCTCCACATAGGTATTTACCAAAAGTACTCTAAATGTATTCAAAACTGTGCACACTATCTCATAGGCAAAGTCATGTATTTTATCAGCTAAGGCAACAAGTTTGTATTTAGTTGATTCTTCATCCTGCTTCTAGATAGGATAAAGTTCAGTCTGAATCCTAGTTTATCTTCTCTAACTCCCCTGTCTAGTACACATTTTTGCAGTGCTGGAAATCTTCTAAGTCTGTGCTATACAAAATGGTAACCACTAACACATGCAGCTATTGAGCATTTGAAATATGGCTAATAGAAATGAGGGACTGAATTTTTACTTTTGTTAAATTATATTAACTTAAAAAATTGAAGTTTAATTAGCCACAGTGTGGTTCTATATTATATTCCTCATCTTTGGTTTAATTTGCAGATGTAGCAAATTGTATTTTTATCCAGATTCTACTGGTAGAAATGTTTAAAATAAACTTGAGGCTTTTCCTTTAGAAATAAATGCATCTTAAATTCTTCTAGCCAGCATCTTACACTGAAAATACTTCGGGTATTAACCAGTTATGTGCCCACCTAAGTGTGGTGTCTAGATTATCCTGACCTGTTAAAGTATGCCAAGTTAAAACAGAATCAGTGGGCTCTCTGAAGTCAAGATCAATGACATCTGTGTTAGCAGTTGATCACCTGAACCTGCCAAGTATATAAACTTTGTATCAAGTGAAAGAAGAGGTACTTACCTTGCTTCTGAAGGCATTTATATAGGCCTTGCCTAAAATAAAATTACTGGTACCATCCAGATTTGGAGCTGATCTACTTTTTTTAATTAATTTATGTAACAAAAAGGTGCAGACACTAGGGGGTGAATTACAGGTTCTACTTAGAACTCTTGGATTAGTTGTTCTGTTGGAAATGTTGGAAATTTAACAAGAGATTTGATGATTTCCTCCTCTAAATTGGTCAAAATTTCATGTGCTTTACTATTTTGTATACCAAGAGTAGGCAAATTTTTTCTCTAAGCAGGCCAAGAGGCAAAATCAAGTATATAAGCACCTCTATGGTTATTTACAAATGTAAAAGCCTGATAATAGCATTAAACAATATATGGTCTCTGTTTGTCTAAGTGTTGTAAACCCGTGTCTATATAATTCTAGTCTATAGATAACTGCTGTTAATATCTTATTTTGTTCTTAGGACTATTATGGTCTCATTTTATAGTTTACAGAACTAATTGGTTTTAAAGACATTTAGAGATTGTTTTGTGAGTCTATTAAAACACGATTGCTCTATATTGTTGGTGACTTCCATTGTTTTCTAGGAAGTTTGAGAATTTGGGTCTAATTCTGTGGGAAGATTTTTTTGTGCACTATTTCCCTCCTTTGCATTTAACAGTTATTTCTTCATAGATATTGTGTGCACTCTTGTAACTCCGAACCCAGACTCAGGTGTTCTATCAGTGACTAAAATTTGTCTCACAGCAATATTGTTGATGTTCCAGCTCTAGCTATTCAACCAGAGAGTAACTTGACTCAAGCTCTGTGGTGATTTCTCCTACAGCCACAAGTACACTGATTGATATCAGCTCTAGCCATGGGCAGCATTTTCCACTTATTTTCAGCCTCCGTGGTTCAAGTAGTCAGTTTTGTTTCACATCTCTGCTGCTCATATAAGTTTTTCAATTTCTGCTACCCAAGTGCCCTGCCACTCCATCTTTAGTTTACTTCTGCGCATTTATAGTCCATGGAAAACTTAATTTTTTTTTTTTTGAGGTTGAGGCTGTGATGTTTTACTTTATAGCATGACAATGTATTTGAAAATTTTAATTTGAATTATCATTATTTAATCATCTGAAAGGAGAATTTCCTAGTGTTTTCACATCCTAAGTTTGATCACAGCCTTAATGAGTTTTCCAAAACTTATCAGAAATACTCATAGACATAGCAATCCTCACTGAATTGCATTCCTTTTCAAATGAATAGAATTTCTTCTCACTAGCTTTCCAGTAATTTATCTGTCACAGTTGAAGCCTTCTTCTCTACATGGCCAATGTGGCTTAAACTCTTCTTATGTAAACATCTATCATAAGCACTCTGAACTTGGCACACATTGTTGGTGAATTCTCCTACCTTCAAGCCCAACTGTGCATTAAAAGGTAGACCTACACTGATTTCCTCTGTTTTAAATTGTTATTTTAAAGGAATGATAGATTTACATGTTGTATAGAAATGTGCATAGATCTCTGCCTTCTTTGTAAATGTTGCATAGTACTGGATTTTCTTAAGTATTTTTGTTGTTGTTGTTGTTGTTGTTATTGCTATCTTCCATATTACTTTCTAAATATTTGACATATATTTGTAAATAAAATTAGATTTCAACGTATTTTTTTTTTTAGACACGATAGGGCGCATTCAGGGTGGTATGGCCATAGACAATGTATTTGCTTTAAATTGCAACTTACTCCCTTAAAGTTATCTATATTTCTTTTTTTTCTTTAGTAATACAAATAAAATTAGCAAAAGTTTTGGTACAGTCACTATATAATGATGTTTTTATACTTAGATAAGCAAAATTAAACTTTATGTTCATACACATACATAAGTACATATATATAGACACAAACAAACACATTTTTCGGGATTCCCACAAAGTAATACTTATTATTGCACACGTGCATGTATGTACTCAGTCGTGTCCGACTCTTTGCAATCAGCTAGCTCACAAGACTTCTGTCCATCTAATTTTCCAGGCAAGAATATTGGAGTGGGTTACCATTTCCTTTTCCAGGGGATCTTTCTGACCCAGGGATTGAACCCATATCTCTTGAATCTCCTGCAGTGGCAGGCAGATTCTTTACCAACTGTGCCACCTGGGAAGCCCATATTATAGTATGCTGCTACTGCTGTTGCTGCTAAGTCACTTCAGTCGTGTCTGACTCTGTGCAACCCCATAGACAGCAGCCCACTAGGTTCCCCCATCCCTGGGATTCTCCAGGCAAGAACACTGGAGTGGGTTGCCATTTCCTTCTCGAATGCATGAAAGTGAGAAGTGAAAGGGAAGTCGCTCAGTTGTGTCTGACTCTTATAGCATACTGTCTCTCAAAATAAGAGTTACAGTTAACCTTTGAACAATATGAGTCTGAACTGTGAATCACCACTTACTTTACTTACACACACACATATATATAGATATATATATATTTTTTTAGTAAATTCTATGGCATTACAGGATTTGAGGTTTCCTGAATCTATGATTAGTTGACTCTAAGGACATGAAAACAAATTACAAAGAAAACAAGGATAAATGTGTGGTGGATAGGTGCCCCTACCCTCCCTGTTGTCCAGAGCTATCTTACAGAAGACCTGGGTGATGAGACCACCACCAAATTTCCATAGACTGTTGAACTAAACAGGATCTCTGCCATCTTTATACTGACGATGGCAGTTCCTTAATATTTTTTGTCCTGTATCTTATCATATTTTTGCTCTTTTTTATCATTACTTCCTCTAACCTCTTTCTCTATCTGTTGTTCAGTTGCTTAGTCATGTCTGACTCTGTGCGACTCCATGGACTACAAAACACCAGGTTTCCCTGTCCTTCTACCATCTTCGAGAGTATGCTCAAAACATGCCCATTGAGTCAGGGATGCATTCCAACCATCTCATCCTCTGTTGTCCCCTTCTCCTCCTGCCTTCAATCTTTCTCAGCATCAAGGTCTTTTCCAGTGAGTCAGTTCTTTGCATCAGGTAGCCAAAGTATTGAAGCTTCATCTTCAGTCCTTCCAATCAATGGTCAGGACTGATTTCCTTTAGGATTGACTGGTTGGATTTCCTTGGAGTCCATGGGATTCTCAAGAGTATTCTCCAACACCACAGTTGAAAAGCATCAATTCTTCAGCACTCAGCCTTCTTTATGGTCCAATTATCACATCCATACATGACTACTGGAAACACCATAACTTTGACTATACAGACATTTGTTGGCAAAGTAATGTCTCTGCTTTTTAATATGCTGTCTAGGTTTGTCACAGCTTTACTTCCAAGGAGCAAGTGTCTTTTAATTTCATGGCTAAAGTCACCATCTGGAGTGGTTTTGACTTTTCTTATATTCATTGTTAAGTGAATTACTCTTCTCTCTTTGCAGGGCAGTTCCCCTTTTCTTCCATCTGTCTCCAAGTTAAAAGACCAAGTATTTAAAATATCATTTATTTTATTCATCCACTAGCAGATATAGCTCTGGTTCTGTCAGTTAGTACATACAGTGGTTAAGAAATGAATCCCACATTAGGCCAGAAACAAATAATTGAGAATGTATTCTGAATACTAGCAGTAGGACTTATGTAGAAATTTCAAAATAAAATGAAAAGAAACAATTTCGTATTTCAGGATTTCAAATCCAAAATACTGAATTCATTCTCCTCTAAGAATGTCAGTTCAGTTCAGTTCAGTCATTCAGTCGTGTCCGACTCTTTGGGACTCCATGAATCGCCCCACGCCAGGCCTCCCTGTTCATTACCATCTCTCGGAGTTCACTCAGACTCACGTCCATCGAGTCCGTGATGCCATCCAGCCATCTCACCCTCGGTTGTCCCCTTCTCCTCCTGCCCCCAATCCCTCCCAGCATCAGAGTCTTTTCCAATGAGTCAACTCTTCACATGAGGTGGCCAAAGTACTGGAGTTTCAGCTTTAGCATCATTCCTTCCAAAGAGATCCCAGGGTTGATCTCTTTCAGAATGGACTGGTTGGATCTCCTTGCAGTGCCAGAGACTCTCAAGAGTTGTCTCCAACACCACACTTCAAAGGCATCAATTCTTCGAAACTCAGCCTTCTTCACAGTCCAACTCTCACATCCATACATGATCACAGGAAAAACCATAGCCTTGACTAGACGGACCTTAGTCGGCAAAGTAATGTCTCTGCTTTTGAAAATACTATCTAGGTTGGTCATAAATTTTCTTCCAAGGAGTAAGCGTCTTTTAATTTCATGGCTGCAGTCACCATCTGCAGTGATTTTGGAGCCTCAAAAAATAAAGTTTGACACTGTTTCCACTGTTTCTCCATCTATTTCCCATGAAGTGATGGGACTAGATGCCATGATCTTCGTTTTCTGAATGTTGAGCTTTAAGCCAACTTTTTCACTCTCCTCTTTCATTTTCATCAAGAGGCTTTTTAGTTCCTCTTCACTTTCTGAGATAAGGGTGGTGTCATCTGCATATCTGAGGTTATTGATATTTCTCCCGGCAATCTTGATTCCAGCTTGTGTTTCTTCCAGTCCAGCGTTTCTCATGATGTACTCTGCATAGAAGTTAA